>MU015981.1:2036-26798 GCA_011076525.1 Nettapus auritus
CCCTGTGGCCGCTCCAGCTCCTGCAGCCGCTCCAGTTCCAGCCCCTGCGGCCGCTCCAGTTCCAGCCCCTGTGGCCGCTCCAGCTCCTGCAGCCGCTCCAGCCCAGTACAAAAAAGGACTGTTGTGGTTTAACCTGGCCTGCAGCTAAACACCACGCAGCCCTTCGCTCACCCTCCCCCGTCCTTCTCTGGGATGGGGGAGAGAAATGGAAAAGTGAAACGAGAGTTGAGATAGAGACAGTTTATTAAGATAGAAAACAATAATAATAATAATAGTGTGTATGAAACAAGTGATGCACAATGCAATTGCTCACCACCCGCTGACTGATGCCCAGTCTATCCCGAGCAGCTGCCCCCCCCCATCCCGGCTAGCCAACCCTATCTATTGTTTAGCATGACATCAGATGGTATGGAATACCCCTTTGGCCAGTTTGGGTCAGCTGTCCTGGGTCTGTCCCCTCCCAGCTCTTGCTGCCAATCCCTATCCCTGAGTGTGTTGCGAGAAATACGAAAGGATTATGGTCGACACCCAGGTGAACACATCCTCACCTGGCTGCTTCGATGCTGGGACACTGGGGCCAGTAGCCAACTATTAGAAGGCAGTGAAGCCAAGCAGCTGGGATCCCTCTCTAGAGAAATGGTAATTGACAAAGGAATTGGGAGAGGGACACAGGTTCTCAGCCTCTGGAGGCGACTCCTGGAAGCTGTGAAAGAAAGGTATCCCCACAAGGAAGATATTGTATATCAAGTAGGCAAGTGGGCCACCATGGATAAAGGTCTCCAGCATCTGCGGGAATTAGCTGTGCTGGAGATGATTTATAGTGATTTGGACAATGCCCAGACACCTAAAGATCCTGATGAAGTCCAGTGTACAACATCCATGTGGCGTAAATTGGTGCAGAGTACACCATCATCACATGCCAGTACGTTGGCAATATTTAATTGGGATGAGGGGATGGGACCAACAGTGGATACTCTGTCCTGCCAGCTTCAAAAATATGAAGACAATTGCTCTGCTCTGCTACGGGCCTGTGTCTCAGCTGTGGAGAAACTGTCCGAAAGACTTGACCACCTCGTAGAACGAGCAAAACATACTTTACACCGCAGCTGGGGAGCGTGGCCTCACCTGGAGCCTCTGGCAGAAAACCCCAGGAGAAACTCGCGGGCGACCTCTGGGTTTCTGGAGCCGGGGCTATCGAGGATCGGAAGCCAATTACACCCCAACTGAAAAAGAGATACTAACGGCATATGAGGGTGTTCGAGCTGCTTCAGAAGTTGTGGGTACAGAAGCACAGCTCCTCTTGGCACCACGGCTACCTGTGTTACGTTGGATGTTCAAAGGGAAAATCCCCACTAACACCATGCGACTGACGCTACGTGGAGTAAGTGGATAGCATTAATTACACAGCGGGCTCGAATGGGAAAACCTAATCGCCCAGGAATCCTGGAAGAGATCATGGACTGGCCAGAAGGCAGAGATTTTGGAGTGCTGACAGAAGAGGTAACCCGTGCTGAAGAGGCACCACCATACAATGAGTTGCCAGAAGACAGAAAGCAGTATGTGTTGTTCACTGACGGATCCTGCCGTGTGGTAGGGAGCCATCGGAAATGGAAAGCTGCTGTGTGGAGTCCCACGCGACGAGTTGTGGAGGCCGTGGAAGGAGAAGGCGAGTCAAGTCAGTATGCAGAAGTGAAAGTCATACAACTAGCCTTGGAGATTGCCGAAAGAGAAAACTGGCCAGTACTGTATCTCTACACTGACTCATGGATGGTGGCAAATGCTCTGTGGGGGTGGCTGCAGCAATGGAAACAGAGCAACTGGCAGCGCAAAGGTAAACCTATCTGGGCTGCCACATTGTAGCAAGATATTGCTGACCAGGTAGAGATCCTGGTTGTAAAGGTACGCCATGTAGATGTTCACATACCCAAGAATCAGGCCACTGAAGAACATCAGAACAACAAAGAGGTGGATCGAGCTTCAAAAATTGAAGTGGCTCGGGTGGACCTGAACTGGGGACGTGAGGGCGAGCTATTTGTAGCTCGATGGGCCCATGAAACGTCAGGACATCTGGGTAGAGATACCACATAGGGATTGGCTCGTGATCGAGGGGTGGACCTGACCTTTGAGGCCATCACACAGGTTACCCATGAGTGTGAGACCTGTACTGCAGTCAAGAGAGCCATGAAGGTAAAATCTCCCTGGAACACGGGGAGGTGGCTAGGGTTTCGATATGGTGAGGCCTGGCAAATTGACTATATCGGACCACTCCCACAAACCCGCCAAGGCAAACGGCACATACTCACCATGGTAGAAGCAACAACTGGGTGGCTGGAAGCATATGCCGTAGACCATGCCACGGCCCGAAACACTATCTTGGGCCTAGAAAGGCAAGTGCTGTGGCGTCATGGTACACCAGAGAGAATTGAGTCTGACAATGGGAGTCATTTCCGAAACAATCTTGTCACCTCCTGGGCCAAGAGACATGGTATTGAGTGGGTGTATCACATCCCTTAACACCCACAAGCCTCTGGGAAGGTTGAAATGGACTGTTAAAGACTATGTTAAGAGCATTGGGTGCTGGGACATGGAAACAATGGGACATAAATCTACCAGAAGCCACTTGGCTAGTTAATAACAGGGGGTCTGACAGCCGTGCTGGTCCTGCCGAAACAAAACCCCTACACACGGCGAAGGGAGCTAAAGTCCCCGTAGTGCATGTAGGAAAGTGGATGGGGAAGGCGGTGTGGGTTACTCCTGTCTCGGGAAAAGGCAAACCCATTAGTGGGATTGTCTTTGCCCAAGGACCAGGGTCTACCTGGTGGGTAATGCAGAAGGATGGGGATATCAGGTGTGTGCCCCAAGGAGATCTGACTTTGGGAGAAAACTAATCTATAATCTAAGTTATATGTTGTAGGAAGATGCTGCAAGATCAACGACAGGTCAACTTTGCAAGGAACTGGGCAAGTGCAACAAGGTCCTGAGCTAAGCTGGTGCTGGCGTCCAGGCATCCAACTCCGCCTGCCCTGAGTGACCACTTCGGCAGATGAAGACTAAATCATCAACAGTTCTTATGGACATATTCCGAGAGAGACCTATAGAATGTAAAGATGTATCTACCTATCAATTAGTTAAAGAACAAGGAACAATGGTGATGAGAATATGCCAAAGTATGGGGGACCCGAGAGTGACACAAATGCTATGGAATAAGGGGTGGAAGTTGTACTGGGTCTGACTGGGATGTTAACTTTCCCTGCAGCAGCCCATACAGTGCCACGCTCTGCACTTGGAGCTAGAACAGCAGTGTTATCACACTAGTGTTGTGTTTGCTGCTGGGAAGTGCTGGCACAGTATCAGGACTTTCTCTAACCCTCCTGGGGGGTGGGCAAAAAAGTGAGAAAGAAACATCACCAGGGCAGCTGACCTAAACCAACCAAAGAGATATTCCATACCATATGATGTCACACTCAGCAATAAAAGGTGGAAGAAGGAGGAAGAGGGGAGGGGTGGGCTTTCGTTGCGAAAACGTCTGTCCTCCTCGCGAACACCGGCTACGTGCGTTGAGGCCCTGCTTCAAGGACGTGGTCAGGCATCGCTCATTTGCGGGAAGTAGAGAATAATTTATTTCCTCTGCATTTCCACATAGCCTTTACTTGTTTTGTTTTGCTGTTCCCTTTCCCCCTCCCTTTCCCCTTTCCCTTTTTCCCTTTTTCCCTTTAGTTGAATTGTTAATTAATAGTATTTCCTTAATATATATATATTTTTCCCTTTAATTAAATTATCCTTATCTCAACCCGTGAGCTGTTCTTTCCTTTACTTCTTCCCCTCCTCCTCTGAGGAGGGGGAGTGAGAGAGCGGTTGTGGTGTTCAACTGCCCAGTACAGTAAAACCACGACACCCACATACCCGGTTTCTCAAAAGCCTGCCCAAGATCAAAAAAAACAAAGCCTTGGTCCAGTCACCACCCCTTCAGCCAGTCATTTACCTGTCCCGTTCTCCTCCTTCCTTCTGGCTCCCAATTACCTATCAGGAGGAGAGAGGAGAACACTACATGCACCCCCAATCCCTTCAACGTCCTTCCAAGGGATGTAAAGTCCTTTTTAATATTACTCATTTTCCACGTCACAGCATCCCAGGACCCAGCCTGAATGATGATAAGAGGATAGTAGTCTTCTGGTTTAATGAGCTGCAGCAGAGCCTTCCTAACGTCTCTGACATGTGCTCCAGGAAGACAGCACACCTCTCTGGAGAGTTTATCCGGACGGCAAATGGGAGCCTCGGTGCCCCCCAGTAAGGAGTCCCTGATTACTAAGACTCTCCGCCCTTTTTTTGTGGCACTGGTTTGGATGCAGTGTCCCGACCGGCCCCGCTTCCTGTGCTCGCTACTTCCCTCTACCTTGCTGTGCTTCTTGGGGCCTGGGTTCTGACTACTGTCCAGCCCCTCATCCCTTTCCTGCCTGAGAGCCTCGAATCTATTACCCAGGGACACTGTGGGGGTTGGTGGCACCGTGGGTGTTGGGGGCAGACGCCTCTTTCTGCTTCGAGCAGAGACGAGGGTCCAGCCCCTTTCCTCTCATGGGTGGTCAAGCCCTCTGTCCTGCAGGTGAGCAGCTGGATCAGCTACCATCCTTTGCAGGGACTTAGGAGGGGGCTGCTGGGCTTCAGTGGGGATAGGTTGATACCTCCTATCTGTCACCCTCAGAGATTCCCAGGAGCCCCTCAGGCTGCCGATTTCTCGCTGCAGCCTGGCCATCTGCTCAAGCAGTTCCTTGAGCAGGGCGTACCTGCACACAACAGCCCTCTCTTCCCTCAGGACCCAGGGGCACCTCCAGATTCTGGAGCTCCCCACAGTCACCAGTCTGGACTGCCACTTTACCCCTCAGGGGATCCACCTGGGTGCCCACATGAGCCCAGAGAGCACCAAATAACATCACAAAGCCTATGGGACTATACATTGGTGGGACATACAGGGCAGATGGGCTTCACACCTGACAGTCGGTTGAACCTAGTCACCCTGGTAATTAATGGCAATGGAGTATACTTGCAAGATAGGTAGGAATGGAATGAGCAGAGGAAATTGCCTCTAAATGATGATATAATGGTGGGATGTTGACTGATTAACAACCTTTAGTGTGAGAGAATAAGACACATCTCCATAACCATGACTAATTGCACGATGAAACGCACAATGGTACTATACTCTATCCTTTAGAACATAGAGTGTGGGCCCAACGAAACGGAAACAAATGGCAAACTGTTGATGTTAATGCATGTGTTGTTCAAGAACAACGAGGTTTCATTTGTGAAAGTAACACTCCTAAAGCTCAAGATACCTGTCTAGATACAGAACAGAATATTTGCCACTTTGAAATACATCCTGACGAGATTCCTGAAATAGTAGTTATATACACTGGGAAAGGATGTGTATGCATGTGAACATCGTGTAAATCCTTGTTAATAGATGATGCTGTTTATAGTGTTACTAACCACTCTAATTTATGTGTGTGTGACTTTTCCATAATCATAGGTTGTGATTTTAATTTCTCTGCACCCATAATTACTTGTGAAGATTTGTCTTTTTATTATATGCTATATCATGAATTGCAACCAACACCTATTGGAATGAATTTGACCCTGGTCAAGTAGTGTGCCCTGGTGGCCAAGAGGGCCAAGGGGATCCTGGCGTGCATTAAAAGGAGTGTGGCCAGCAGGTCAAGGGAGGTGATCCTCCCCCTCTACTCTGCCCTGGTCAGGCCTCACTTGGAGTACTGTGTCCAGTTCTGGGCTCCTTATGAGTGCTGCTGTGTCGGACATGCTAGAACTCCAGAACAAACTGGAGTCAAACGAAGTCAAGTGGTATGCCACAACTGATATTCCTAATGTATTTTTTCTATCCTTTTAGCAGAAGTGTGCAGACCACAGTTTGCTTTCACTTGGAGGGGCACCCAATACACCTGGAATCGACTGCCACAGGGGTGGAAACACAGCCCTACCATTTGCCATAGACTGATCCAGTCTGCGCTGGAGCAGGGGGAAGCTCCTGAACACCTGCAGTACATCGATGACATCATTGTGTGGGATGATACAGCAGAGGAAGTTTTTGAGAAATGGAAGAAAATAGTCCAAATCCTTATGAAGGCCGGTTTTGCCATAAAAGAAAATAAAGTCAAAGGACCTGAACAGGAGATCCATTTTTTAGGAATAAAATAGAAAGATGGACATTATCAAATCCCAATGGATGTGATCAACAAAATAATATCTACGTCTCCACCAACTAGCAAAAAAAAAACACAACAAAACACAAACTTTCCTAAGTGTTGTGGGGTTTTGGTGAATGCACATTCCAAATTACAGTCTGGTTGTAAGCCCACTCTACCAAGTAACCCATAAGAAGAATGATTTTGAATGGGGCCCCACACAACAACAAGCCTTTGAACAAATGAAGCAGGAAATAGTTCATGCAGTAGCCCTTGGGCCAGTCCAAACAGGACCAGATGTAAAGAAAGTGCTCTACACTGCAGCCGGGGAGAATGGCCCCACCTGGAGCCTCTGGCAGAAAGAGCCTGGGTAAACTCGAGGTCGACCCCTAGGGTTTTGGAGTCGGGGATACAGAGGATCTGAGGCCCGCTACACTCCAACCAAAAAAGAGATATTGGCAGCATATGAAGGAGTTCGATCTGCTTCAGAAGTGGTACTGAAGCACAGCTCCTCCTGGCACCTCGACTGCCGGTACTGGGCTGGATGTTGTGGTGGTTTTACTCGGGTGGGCGGCTGAGCTCCACCACAACCGCTCTCTCACTCCCCCTCCTCAGAGAGGAACGGGGAGAAAATACGATGAAAGGGGCTCAGGGGTTGAGATAAGGATGAGGAGATCGCACAGTAATTATCGTGATGGGCAAAATAGACTCAGCATAGGGAGATAGTAAGATTTATTACCTATTACTAACAAGCTTGAGAAGTGAGAAACAAAGGAAAGAAACCAAGAGCACCTTCCCCCCCCATCCACCCTCTTCCACCTCCTGCCCCCGAGCGGCGCAGGGGAATGGGGGAACAGGGGCTATGGTCAGTCTATAGCACTTCTCTGCCGCTCCTTCTCGGTCACTCTCGTCCCCTGTGCTGTGGGGTCCCTCCCACGGGATGCAGTCCTTGCTGAACTAATCTGGCGTGGGCTTACCACAGGCAGCAGCTCTTCAAGAACTGCTCCAGATATGGGTCCGTATCACGGGGTCCATCCCTCAGGAGCAAACAGCTCCAACCTGGGTCCCCCACAGACAGCAGCTCCTGCCAGGTCACCTGCTCCTGCGTGGTCTCCTCTCCACGGGCTACAGGTCCGGCTCGGAATGTGCTCTGGCAGGGGTCTTCCACAGGCCGCAGTCTCCGTCGATGCAGGTCCACCTGCTCCACCGTGGTCTCCTCCACGGGCTGCAGCGTGGAACCCTGCTCCACCGTGGTACTCCATGGGCTGCAGGGGGACAGCCTGCTTCACCATGGTCCTCACCACAGGCCGCAGGGGACTTCTGCTCCGGCGCCTGGAGCACCTCTCCCCCTCCTTCTTCACTGACCTTGGCACCTGCAAGGCTGTTTCTCACTCCTCTCACTCTCCCAGCTGCTGTGTGGCACAGCGTTTTTTTTTTTTGTTTGTTTGTTTTGTTTTGTTTTTTCCTGTCTCAGATATGCTCTCACAGAGGTGCAAAACAACATCGCTTATTGGCTCAGCTCTGGTCAGCAGTTGGGCCCTTACCAAACATGGGGCAGCTTCTAGATCCTTCTCACAGAAGCCACCCCTATGGCCCCCTGCTACCAAAACCTTGCCACGTAAACCCACTGCAGGTGTTCAAAGGAAGGGTCCCCTCTACACATCATGCAACTGATGCTACGTGGAGTAAGTGGGTTGCACTGATTACTCAGCAGCCTGGAATAGGAAACCCCAGTCGTCCAGGAACCCTGGAAGTGATTGTGGACTGGCCAGAAGGCAAATATTTTGGGATATCAGCAGAGGAGGAGGTCATCCGTGCTGAAGAAGCTCCACTGCACAACAAGCTACCTGAAAATGAGAAGAAATATGCCCTTTTCACTGATAGGTCCTGTCGTATTGTGGGAAAGCATTGGAGATGGAAGGCTGCTGTATGGAGTCCTACACAACAAGTTGCAGAAGCTGCTGAAGGAGAAGGTGAATCAAGTCAGTTTGCAGAAGTGAAAGCCATCCAGCTGGCTTTAGATATTGCTGAACGAGAAAAATGGCCAGTTCTCTATCTCTATACTGATTCATGGATGGTAGCAAATGCCCTGTGGGGGTGGTTGCAGCAATGGAAGCAGAACAACTGGCAGCACAGAGGCAAATCCATCTGGGCTGCCACACTGTAGCAAGATATTGCTGACCAGGTAGAGAACCTGGTTGTAAAGGTACGCCATGTAGATGTTCACATACCCAAGAATCAGGCCACTGAAGAACATCAAAACAAGCAGCAGGTGGATCAGGCTGCTAAGATTGAATTGGCTGAGGTCGACCTGGACTGGCAACATAAAGGTGAATTATTTATAGCTCGATGGGCCCATGACACCTCAGGCCATCAAGGCAGAGATGCAAAATACAGATGGGCTCGTGATCGAGGGGTGGACCTGACCATGGACACTATAGCACAGGTTGTTCATGATTGTGAAACGTGCCGCAATCAAGCAAGTCAAGCATTTAATGCCTCTTTGGTATAGAGAACGATGGCTGGAATATAAAAATGGAGAGGCCTAGCAGATTGATTACATCGCACTCCCTCAAACCCGCAGTGGCAAGCGCCACGTACTTACAATGGTGGAAGCAACCACCGGATGGCTGGAAACATATCCTGTGCCCCATGCCACCGCCCGGAACACTATCCTGGGCCTTGAAAAGCAAGTCCTATGGAGACATGGCACCCCAGAAAGAATTGAGTCAGACAATGGGACTCATTTCTGAAGCAAACTTAAAGACACTTTGGCCAAAGAGCATGGTATTGAGTGGGTGTATCACATCCCCTATCATGCATTAGCCTCTGGGAAAACTGAGCGATAGAATGAATTGTTAAAGCCTACACTGAAGGCAATGGGTGCTGGGACATTCAAACATTGGGATACACGTTTGGCATTGATTGTACAGGCATGACAGTAGCATAGCAGTGTGGAGTATGTTAAGCAGATAAGGGGAAGATCCCACTGTCCCAAAATAAGGAGGATAGCTAAGAAAAACAGGATGAGCGGTGCGAAATCAGGAAAAACATATATCACAGTCCCTCTAGTCACGAGAGAAGAAGGAAAAAAAAAAAAAAAAAAAGGAAAAGGAGAAATTAATGTTTGGTCAAATAAAATTGTACATATATGGTATAGCAGTAAGCATCAAGTAGTTTGTGGACCTGTAGTACTCAGCCAATGAGGAAACAGGGGAGGAATCAAGCGCTGGGTAATAGGGAATATAAGGTTATGATATACTTTTACTGTGTGCTCCTGCTTGCAGGACACCTGGCTTTGCAATCGCGAATAAAATAGCTTCACAGAAGATCCTGTCTGAGAAAATTATTGAGATTTTTCTCACAAAAGTACTGGCCTATACAGAATTGGGGTGCCTCCAAGGGGGTTTTATTCTTGTAGCAGAGTGCATTTTATTCTTTATATTCATAATTATTTGGAAACCTAAGATTTAAAAATAATGACAGGGAGAGGTCAACTATTAGTTTTGATCCTGGTGATTGCATGCCTCAGAGAACGCCTTGGTCAATTGGCAGCTTGGAAAAAGAATGACCAGAGAAGGGGAGCGACAG
Source organism: Nettapus auritus (assembly GCA_011076525.1). Classification (NCBI taxonomy): domain Eukaryota; kingdom Metazoa; phylum Chordata; class Aves; order Anseriformes; family Anatidae; genus Nettapus; species Nettapus auritus. Next base: position 11,822 of record MU015981.1, read on the forward strand.
GATACCCTGACAAGATATGGGTGAATGTGACAAAGAATGAAGTGCTTCAAACTGTCATGTTCGATGACTGTCAGGTGCTAGCTTGTGGGGATGTAAATGCTCAATGGCAATTGATCAGTGAAAACAATTGCAACTCATGTTAGTGAATTTCAGTTAACTTTCATATAAACAGCATGCTGCTTAAACTTCTGACTCTTTAAAGAGTGTAGTTATTTAGTCCCACGAGAATAAGGATTTGTACATCTGCATGGTTTATTTAACATACTTTTGTTTTTATTTGTGACATTTTGCATAGGTTACAAGGAGAGCCTATAGTTTATAATAGAAACTTCTCAGGTACCCTCTAGTCTTTGGCAGCCAATCGTGTTTCAAGTTGCAACATGTTTTTGTTTTGGAATACTACTGACCCATTATGCCATAATTACTCTTTCTGGAGCAACAAATCTTTTCTGATTACGTAAAATTCTTTGGCTAATATTACATGGTGTTCTGTACTTAATCTCTTGTCTTCTTTCCCTTGTCACTTTACCACAAGTGAGCAAGTTCCTACTTAAAATTGTCTTGCAACATTTCCCAAATATATATTCTTGTTCAGTCTCTTACAGGCAAGCAGAGTGCTTATACCACTAATTGAAACTAAAATAAATCTGTTGTTACTGTCACATTGCTGTTCAGGCTTACAACTTCAGTCTTTTTGCTCTTTCCCCCGCTCTTTATGCTTTTGCTAATATTTAGTATTTTTCTCTGTAAACAAACAAAAAAATCGAATAAGAAAATAATTGCTTTGCAATTAATTGTAATAATTAATTATCTGGGCAACAGTAAAAAAAAATACCAAAAAAAAGTCTGTTCTATGCTTCATAATTACTACAAAATCATTCCTTCTCCTGCTTATTTTGCCTCCCTCTGTCCAATATGCTATTATGTTTTTACAGCTTTCTCTTTTGAAAACTCAGTCTAATCTACCTTGCAGGGATCATCATTACTGCTCTTACTATTCTCTCCTATAATCCTCCCAGGCTGTCCAAGATAACCCTTCTTATAATACCACTTTTATTGTGGTATTGTCTTCAATAACATTAGACTTGCCTTCTTTATTGGAATACTGCTTTGAAACTCTAGTAGGCCTTTTAAAAAAAATAAACCAAAAATGTTTGGGTGGGTTCAAAACAAAGAAGCAAAGAAACAAACAACAACAAAAACATAAGCAGTGTGCTTTTTAACCTCAGATGTTATCTCAGTTGTGTATCCTACAAGTGCCTTGACTGTATTAATTTATGTCAACGTGTAATGTTCAGATAAGCTTGTGTCTCATATAAATATACTTGTAAAATTATACAAAGGTATGCATTAAAAAAATACCCTAAGCCTTTATTTTGTTAACTTATACTACTTTAATATAGAAAATAAATGCAGATATAAAGTGTCATGTCTAATATATTAGGTAAACATTTGTTTTTAATCCTCTTACAGGGTGGGGAAAAAAGGGAAAAGACACTCAGAAGATGACCAGTGCAGATGATCTCCTTTGCCACCACATTCAAAGCCAAGAAAAGAAATAAAAATTAGGGTTTAGGAAAAATCTATGTATTTGTTGTAAAAATTGCAATTAATAGTATGACTATAATTCTGAGTAATTGACTTACATTCTCAATAATTGTTTCACATTCTGTTAAAGAATGTGTGTACTGTCAGTAAATGTGATATGGCCATGAAAATGCACAATTTGTGCAGCACTGAATCTACTACTAAATCCTGGGATCTTATTTATATTGAAATAGTTGTTAAAGGGAGCATTACATCAGAGAACACAGATGTAGGAAAGAAAGAAACAGAGAAGAGAATAAGGAGGAAACCTAGCAGGTAGTTAAGCACCACACAGCCGCCTGCTCCTCACTTCCCCCCGCCTTAGTGGGATAGGGGAAAGAATTAAAAAAGGTAAAAGTATGAGAACTCGTGGGGTGAGATAAAGACAGTTTAACAAGAAAGAAAGGGAGGGAAGAAAAAACAACAACAACAAACAAACAAACAAAACACACTAAATGATGCACAATGCATCACGTGATGCTCACGACCAGCCAATTGATACCCAGCCAGACCCCTATCAATGGCAGCCACCTCAGCCAACTTTTCCCAGGTTTATAGTTGAGCATGGTATATATATGGTATATACCATATGGTATATGATATATATATATATGATATATATATGACATATATATATGGTATATGATATATATCATATGGTATAGAACATCCCTTTGGCCAGCTTGAGTCAGCTGTCCTGGTTCTGTCCCCTCCCTTGTACACCCCCAGCCTCCTCACCGGCAGGGCGGTATGAGAAGCAAAAGGCAGTTTATGATCTGTCTTTATATAGGTTCTGAAGCTGTATATATTTTTTCTAGCTCTTTTTTTAAAAGATGAAAGCCATACAGGACACGACATGGCTTTGTTATTTCATACAAAATCATTGTGCATTACAGTATATGTAAGCAATAATATAATTATATTGGTACATCAACGCATTAATATTGTAAACTTCATAATAATGTTTTTAATATCTACTTAGAATTTCAATGTATTGAAATCATTTATCTATATCCGAAAATAAATTTAAATCTTCCAAGCAAACTTAAGGAACTACTTAGAAATGTCTTTTTAAGATTTAAATCTCCAAACTACCACCTCTGGCGCGCAAGCGCGCGGAGGGTAAATCCACGCCTGGGGAGACAACTCCCCTTTCTAGTAACTTCCCTGATTTGGGGCGTCATCAGCGTGCGCCGCGGCTGAGCTGAGTTGTTTCTGGTCGCCGCTTTGGGAGTGAGGCTGTGGCGCGTAGGACTCGTTTGGAAGCGTGTGGTTGAGCGAGTTAGGCCCCACCCGTCATGTCGGAGAGCGCGGAGAGCCCTGTGGGGGGCCATACTCCTCCTGAGTCCTCTGCTCAGGGTTCCACTGCTGCTGAGTCGCGGATCATCAAAGTCACAGTGAAGACCCCCAAGGAGAAGGAGGAGTTTGCTGTGCCCGAGACTAGCAGCATCCAGGAGGTGAGAGGCTTGGGGGCGGCAGGGGAGAGGGGGGGCGGCGGTGGAAGAGGGAGGAGGCGGGCGGCGGGGTGCATCTCTGCCTTGCCCTGCCCGGGGTAAGAGCCCTCGCCTGTGGTTTCCACTTCTCGCATTGTAGGGTGGAGAGGGTCCTTCGCGATGACAAAGCAGCTCCAGCTTATCCGAGCTGTTATCGGCGCTATTGGGTAAGTACCAGGGCTGGCCCGGCATTGCGGAGTGTGCTGCCAACTGAGGCTAGTGGGAGTGGTGAAGAAACCTGCTGCTTCGTTTCCACCACGACTCCTCTTCTTCCTGTTGCAATGCTGAGAGCTGGCCTTGGGAAGTGGACGTAGCTTCTTTTCTAAATTCTGAGTTGTCCTGCTGAGCTGACTCAGTTTTACAGTAGGAGGCTTGTTAGCTAAGTGGTGCAACTGTAGAAAACGTAGTACTGTAACGTATGTGATTGTGTATAGTGACAATATATTTTTTAAAATCTAAAACTGACTAGAAACAGCAAGTAGGCTATGGCAAACATCTCAGTTTTAGAAAGGCCATGTCTTCAGACTGTATATAACTTCCACTCCAAATAGCACAGCTTCTTCTGTTCAGTTTTTAGGGTCTGTTAACTCTGAATTGTTAGGGTTTCTGTTCTGCGTTTTTATGGAAGTTAGTGTCCAATTATGCCTTTGGCTCAGGAGAAACAGTGGCACCAACTGAATCATTGACGCTATTTCCTGCAACACTTATGTTTTCTTTGGAGGCTTTCCATGTGAATGTTGACCAAGACTTAATTTGTTTAGGGGGCTACAAAACAGAAAAGGTGCAGTAAATGCTGGTATTTCTTTCAAGTTTTTACTCTTGGGGCAATTCAAGATTCAGACTTTCTTTTTTATGCCAATATTTGGCTTATAAATGTACCAGACATAAGTTTCTTTGGTCTGCTCTCCTCCACCTGCCAGATAGGTGAGATTACTCTTCTTGTCTTCACTGGTTGTTTGGCAGCTGCAGTATTGCATGGTATCTGCTACTCTGTAAGCTTAATTTCTAGGCTTTTCCACCAAAGCTGAAATTACTGTCTGCTTTTGATTTTGTCCGCTGTTTTCCCAGCCATCTCAATCTGAAATGGGCACTTTTTCACTTCTCTGTTCTTCGTAGACGTGAATAGTATCAACGTAGCTGTTATAAAATTCTTTGTAGTTACTTAAAAACAAGCAAACAAAAAAGAACCCTGTATGCTGGTTATAACTTAAGGATCACATTTGTCCTGAAAAGCAGTTTGATTGCAATAAGACTGAGTACTGCAGGAATTATAAACAGATTCACTTAAGGTGTAAATTTTGTAATGTATCTAACTTTAATAAGACTATTTCAAATGTGAATCCCAATGGTAATTTCAGGTTTGCCTAGTAGACAGTTGTCTTAAAACTGAAATAGTTAAACAAGCTAACAAAACTGTAATTCTTCATTGAAAGCAGTCATAAAAATTAATGATTAATATAATGTATTGCTTTAAAATAATTATAAACAATGAAGACATCTTAAACTTTAAACACTTTATTGGTGTCCATTTGAGGTAATATTAACAGGTTCAGGTTAGACTTGCAGTTGAATTTGCATTACTGTGAAGTAAGACTGCTGTTGTCCCTGTGGGCCCCCCATTTGCATTGATTTCCCAGACCAAGTTACAGACAGTACAAAAAATTGCAGGACTTGCAGTCTCTGTAGTGTGACTAGTATTGGCTATTTTTCTTAAAATGTCAAAATAATGTGTTAATAATAAGCATCAACAATAGATGTGATATTTCTAGAGCTAGCCCAGAAAATATGTTAGCCTCAAATAAGAAACAAATTGGGTATCTGTTCAAATGCATCTGGGATCAGCAAGTGAATTGTTTTGTTAGTATAGGCAAGCCAGCAATGTCTGCCCTCTTTGCAGGTGAGTTCAGGACTTTTTTTTTTTTTTTTTTTTTTTCCACACAACTGAATAACTTTTATTTTGCTGTATGTTCCTGTAGCTAATATTATGGCTTAGTGACTTGGCTTGTTTTTGTTTACAGTCATTTCAGGATACTGCCAGAACAAAACTGTAAGATTTCAAATATTTTAGGTTATCGAGGCTAAATTTAGGGCTACAAAAAATGTATTTCATATTGCTTCATTGATTGCAAGTCAGGTTTGCAACTGCTCGAAGTTGATGAATTTTTTCATCTGTTTGAAGACTTCAGCAACAGTTTGTTATTGCTGACCTATGCTGTGCCTCTAGAACAGGCAGCATGCGTAGGTTAGAATAGAAAAGATCACACAAATACCGAGCCACTGTAGGAGGTGAGCTGATTGTGTCACCAGTCTGTCTTTATTTTCTGTGGTACGGCTTGGTTCAGTATTAGGATAAGGACCAAATATTTCTTTACTTGATTTGGTAAGATACTGAACTTACAGGCCCATACGCTGTTCTGTATAAAGACTTGTATTCATGATAAGTAAGGATGAATACCTATAAGCCTGCTGATCTGAAATACACAGGCAACTTTAGCTCAGTTAGCTCTGTTTATCTTCCTTTATGTATTCATAACAATACAGTCTGTGCAATTCCTGGTGTAGTAGGTTTGACTTAACAGTGTATTTTTAGAATCATAGAATCGTGAAGGTTGGAAAAGACCTCCAAGATCATCTGGTCCAACCATCCCTCTACCACCAATATCACCCACTAAACCATGTCCCTAAATACCATGTCCAACCTTTCCTTAAACACCCCCAGGGACAGTGACTCCATCACCTCCCTGGGCAACCCGTTCCAATGCCTGACTACACTTTCTGAGGAAAAAATGTCTTCTAATTTCCAACCGAAACCTTCCCTGGCAGAACTTGAGGCCATTCCCTCTAGTCCTATCGCTGGTTATCTGTGAGAAGAGGCTGGCCCCCCCCGCCCCCATCCCCCCTCACAACTTCCTTTCAGGTAGTTGTAGAGAGCAATGAGGTCTCCCCTGAGCCTTCTCTTCCCCAGACTAAACAACACCAGTTCCATCAACCACTCCTCATAGGACTTGGGTTTCAGGCCCTTCACCAGCTTCTCTGGACGTGTTCCAGGGCCTTGGCCCAAAACTGAACACAGTGCTAGAGGTGTGCCTTCACCACAGCAGAGTACAGGGGGATGATGACCTCCCTGGTCCTGCTGGCTACACTATTGCTGATGCAAGCTAGGATGCCATTAGCCTTCTTGGCCGCCTGGGCACGCTGCTGACTCATGTTCAGGCGAACGTTGACCAGCACCCCCAGATCCTTTTCCTCTGTGCAGCTTTCCAGCCACTCTGCCCCAAGCCTGTAGCGTTGCATGGGGTTGTTGTGACCAAAGTGCAGGACCTGGCACTTAGCCATGTTGAACCTCATCCCATTGGCTTCTGCCTGTTGAGGATCCTGCCTCCTCCACCCCCGGGCCGGTCCCCCCCTCAGGCCGCCGGCCCCTCTGCCAGTGCTACCGGCTACCGCCAGCAGCTGGGCCAAGGATGTGGGTGGATCCCCTGAAAAGGCAGCTACAGATCTCAGCAGTGAAAACAAGAAGCTAAATAAATCCCAGCAGCTGAAAAAAAGTTTTCAAAGAATGTGATGCTGTAGGGGTTTGATTCCACATTGAAATTTCATTAATATCACTAGGAGTCTTCTACCCGTCTGTGTCAAGTGGTGTGGATATGGCTGCAGTTCTCTTCAAACTTGGTTTCAGTGAATCATCGCTGCAATCTAAACGGGCTGCTGGTACAAGCATGTTTGTGTTGGCATATGCTATTCAAAATTGCTCCAGTACGAATCAGCATTACTATAGTTTCTGTGCCATTTACTGTCCAATACTGCTGGAAGAATGGTTTCTTTAAACCTCCTACCCCAGATCCGTAATAACTTCTTATGGTTTTTACTAAAAAGTATTCTTAAAAGTATAAATAAAGCTAATGTTGCATATTCACAGCAATGTACTTTAACCATAAAAAAAAAAAAAAGAGGGGCGTGTAATGAATGGAGAGTAATGAGAACGCTACTCAATATGTGAATCTGCATTGCTGTGAACAAAGGGAGGTGATCCTCCCCCTCTACTCTGCCCTGGTCAGGCCTCACCTGGAGTACTGTGTCCAGTTCCGGGCTCCCCGGTACAAAAAAGACAGGGATCTCCTGGAAAGAGTGCAGCGGAGGGCCACAAAGATGATACGGGGCCTGCAGCTTCTTCCCTATGAGGAAAGGCTGAGAGACCTGGGTCTGTTCAGTTTTGAGAAGAGAAGGCAGAGAGGGGATCTTATCAATGTGTAGAAATATCTGAGGGGTGGGAGACAGAAGGATGTAGCCAACCTCTTCTCAGTGGTTTTTGGGGATTGGACAAGGGGCAATGGCTGCAAGATAGAGCACAGGAAGTTCTGCACCCACATGCGAAAGATCTTCTTCATGGTGAGGGTGACGGAGCACTGGAACAGGCTGCCCAGGGAGGGTGAGGAGTCTCCTTCTCTGGAGATATTCAAGGCCCGTCTGGACGCCTACCTGGGCAGCCTGCTCTGAGGAACCTGCTTTGCAGGGGGGTTGGACCCGATGATCTTTCGAGGTCCCTTCCAACCCCTACAGTTCTGTGTAAAGTCTTTCCATTGACATTAAAAAAAAAAAAAAAGGTCTAACAGTGATTGAAAAATTGCACACGCTGTGTAGAACAGCAAAGCGAGACGGAGTGCCTTTTCCTCATTCATTCCTGATGTGAACTGTTCTACAAGCTGCACACTTGTATCTCTTTCTACTGGTTTTCTGTGTCCATAAGAATATACTCTCTTAGCTTTGCTTCCAAAATAAGTTGGTATTTAGAAATGCTTAATGCCAAGTAATGATGCATACTTAAGTAATGGGTATACATGGGAGAAGCTTTTTTGATATCTTAGTGTTTAAAGACAGTAGCTTGTCACATACAAGTTTGGTGGAAGAAAGATGGCAGAAGTGTATTTTCTGATTTGTCTTTTTTTTTAAATTGAGATCTTCACTTTGAAATGGGTTTCAGTATTTTTGTTAAGAGATAATAACTGATATCTATGGGAAAATATCGCTTACAATTTTTAGGGGATGTTTGAGGCTTTCTAACATGCTTTTACAAATCAAAAGTTTGGTTCTGTGTCAGTTCACTTTTGCCACAGCTTGTCCGAGGACGAGTTTTGTAGCTCCCAGTGCCATTTGAAGCAAACATTAATTTTAATACCCAGGTTCACACCTCATTTTTAAAATAAAATATTAGTGAAGCAAGTTGTGTAATGAAGCCATTCCAAGCTGTGGTGCAGTATAAACGTGGTTTATTGAAGGCATGTCATTATACTAAGTAAAACAGAGACTGATATCCTGTGACCAAAGATAAGAGGAATATATTAAACTTTAGTTATGACCTTGTTCTGAGTGTTTCAGTTCACAGGGCATAGCAAACATTGACAATTGGTGTCTGTCTTGGTCCTAACTCAAGTGGCACACTCTCCAACTTGAGGTGCTTAAGGTTATTTTGTTTCTTTTAAGGTATAACAATCAGCTGGATACATGTATTGCTTATCAACACCCCAAAATAAATAATATGGAGAGGAAATCTTGTAAGCTTGCCCCAACTGTCTTTAAACCTTCCCAAGATTTTTTCCATGTTTCTAAAATTACTACTGGGCTTAGGGTGTTTTACTTCGTACAGTTTGAAATTGTTGAAATCATTTTTGTCCTCTTTCCATCTTTCTATGATTACCAGTCAAAGTATTAGTTTTGCATTAGCAACTTAGTTGTTGCTCTGCTTTGTAGCAATTCAAAGAAAGCAGTGCTGATTTTCAAGTAAAAGTAAAGAAAGCTCCACAGAAAAGGATAGACTCTTAACATTCCTGCTCAGTAAGTTGAAAGTCTGTGGCAGTTGTGCATGGAAGCATTTTTTAGAATAGGATGTATACTTTCCTTATGTTCAGAGGCTGTACAGATTGCTGGGGAACCCAATAGCAATTTAGGAATGCACACAAATTTAGAAGGTCTGAATATAGTGGCCTTTTTTTTTTTTTTAAGACCCATTAAATAGGGGAAGTGTGCCTCTTATATCTAATATATTCAGATTGTTGAAATGTAGTGTCACTCTGATCCTGTGGCATCAGAAACTTTTTTGTAATATTGTAGATAGGATGGCACTTTCCCCTCACAGAAAATAACTTTAAAATCAGTCTCAGTTTAATGCTTCTTAAACCAGCTTGCAAATCACCTAATAGCTACCTTATTGAAGGTGAGTTTTTTTAATTATTTTGCAAGATGTCATTGTACACCATCTTGCTGTAATACAGGTGACTTTCTTTTAAAAATTGTGCTTGATTTAAGAAACAGGCTGGCAGTACTGTGCTGATTTTCTTCAAAACATTTCTCATCTAAATTATTTAGAAGCTCATTTGTTCTTTCTTGTGCTTTTATGCATGTTTTTATGCCTCCTACCCCCAAACTGCTACATTTTATGAAAATAAATGTAGGCTAAGGACACTGCTTCTGTTTCTCTTCTGATTGCTGAACATTGTGATTTTTTTATAGACAGATAAATTATACTGAAGTTGACCTGCATAAATGCTGTTCCCTTTCTACTTTCTCAAACTACCAAATGCAATATAAACAATTGCTGCCATGTAAATACTGTGCATTATTTGGAGCAATTCTGCTTTGTAATTGTGAACATGTTTGTTTTTTGTTTTTTTTTCACAGTGATAAAGTTTGTGGGTTTGTTTTTTTTTTTTACATAGTGATAAAGGAGAAGATGCTATTTCACCCTATCAGATTACTGGTTGTATTCTAGTAATACTGCCATTGACTGTAAGGTGTGATGTCCAATAGCTCTAAAAAGAGGTGCTAACTCAAGTTTTAGCACAGCAATAGGTTATGCTGACTTGCTGAGATACTTACAGAGAAATTCTGCAGTGTCTAAATGTCATGTTCTAAGTTAAGATAAAGTTTTGTGGGCAAAGGAAAGTCTTGGATGACTTTGTGTATGCTGTTTTCGTTGTAGTAAGGAAACCATTTATCTCTCCTTAAACTAAACAAACATTGCTCAACAAGAAGCCATTTTTGAGGCCAACGTGAATGCTGGTTTGTAGCTAAACAGGTTGGAAATACGAGTAGTAAGATGTTGAAAGGAGAGAGAAAAGAATTCTTTCCACTCGGTGCAGTGGCAGCATTCACCAAAGATTCCTGTTCTTCTCACCTGAAATCACCTCTTTCCCAGGGAGAGAACTGACTGGAGAGGGAGGCTCTGACCAGGGAATTCCTTGCAAGCTGGGGAGTTGGTACATAAATCTTCTGGAACTAATTCCTTTACGGACAGGTGCAAACGCTCAAAGGACCGTTCCCCTGTTATAGTGCACTACCTTGTATACCTGGACCAAATCTGTAATGAAATTGTTGTCTATCAGCTGAGGTCAAATGGAGCTACCATGTTACAAGACCTACAGCTGTCCTTTGTTTCTTTCTCTAGTTCTGAAAGCTAGTCTTCTGGCATCTCACAATTACTTGCTGCTACGTTCCTAGGACAAGTGATCCCCTTTGTCCTTACTTATCCCTTAACCATAACAAACCCCAAACAAAACAATTCCCAAATAAATTATGCTTGTCTTTAGCTTGGAGAAGAGTGTGCATTGTTTTATTGGTGGCATTTTAAAGATTTTGCATATTGTGGTTACTATGAAATGTGTTTGTGAAATGTGAATAACAATATAATTACAATGTGTTTGTATACAGTACTTTGATTTAGATCTTTCTGATAAAAGGTAGCAATATTGTGAATGCTATATATATTATTCCTTTCACAGAACAGTTGTGTAGACATCATTTTCTCCTTTCCTTTTTGAAAACTGTTGAAAATCTCTCACCCTGGGAACCTGAAGATGTTTGCCTCTCAGTGGTATATGTAAATCTGTAAATAGCTATACTGTTGCTCTTTGAAAAAATCTGGTGTTAATGTTTTGCCTTTGGCATCCTGGGGATGGCTGTTTCTTCACCTTATGTTCTCAATTTTAGATCTCCTTGTATAGCGAAAGATTCCCACTATGTTCCCCCAGTTGTTTGGATCTTGCAGCCCAGAGTGAAAATGTACAGTTTCCCTGCATAATTCTTAACACTTACCTACTGAAAAATGGTATTGCTTGACTTTGAGAAAATAAACTGTATATTTTGATGTGCAGAGTTAAAAAAAAAATAAAAAAAAATCATGAAACAAATGGTCAACGCCACACTCGCTCCTTATTGCCATGCATCTCTTGCTGTAATTATATAAAACTATAATAGCATCATTCCTTGTGCTGGGAGCTGCTATGCTCGGCTGTGGGATCCACTGTGGAGTGGACGCCCCTAGGTGCACCCCGAGCATTTTCCTCAGAGGGGTCTCCACTCTCAGCTGCTCACCACGGGAGTAGACTAAGACCTCCTGAAGCCGCAGACATATTATTTTAAGTGATGTATTCTTGTGGTATGAATGAGAAGTGCAAGAGGCCTCTTTGTGTGATTGTGTGATTGTGCTGTGCGAGTGAGAAGCAGCATTGCTGCGAAGCAACATTTCTAGCGCTTAGTGGTTTGTTGACTGATGTAGATTCTAGTAGGCATGCTTTCAACCAATGGCTCATTGATTTGTTTGGAACGATATCTAGATGGCTACAGGGATTGATCAAAGAGGGATTGAGGCTTCTGCTTATTGTAATATTAATTATTATTGCGTGTTATATTGTAATAAATGTGGTTAAAAGGTTACGTGCAAAACTGTTACATCAGGCATGGTTTGCTCAAAAAAAGAAAAAGGGGGAATTGTTGAAGAGTTTCTGAAACAATGAGGAGGCCATGATTTGCTTCAGCTGAGCAAACCAAGCTGTCAGGAAGACTACAAGGAATTGCCATGATGATGAGCTGTCCTCCTACAGCTGCACCTGGGAAACTAGGACAATGTTGCAAGTTTGAGGGTCACTGCAACTGGGATGTGTTTCACAGGACTGATAACCACAAGGGATGGTTTTTCTGTAATTGTTTGCTTTCTGCCAATGATCTTGTGCTGGGGCGCTACACGCCCCTGTTAGATTGCTATAAGAAACAGGCTATTCAGGTAATAAATGGAGCATGATTTAACCATATTGGTGTATGTCATGACTCCGGGTGTCTAGCCGACTGCATCTGCCCAGTGATCCAACCTGTCCGGGTCCCTCTGCAGGACCTTCGTACCCTCTGGCAGATTGATACTCCCCCCCCCAACTTGGTGTTTGCAAATTTACCGAGGGTGCACTCAATTCCCTCATCCAAATCATCAATGAAGATATTAAAGAGGATGGGCCGCAACACTGACCCCTGGGGAATACCACTCGTGACTGGTCGCCAGCTGGATTTCACTCCATTCACCGCTGCTCTCTGGGCCCAGCTGTCCAGCCATTTTTTAACACAGAGAGTACCTGTTTAGTAAAACTCAGACGCAGAGAGAGCAGTCCTGTTACAGGCTAGTCATACATTTCTATGTATGAATCTTTTGTTAGTGAGTGACTTGAATTGAGTGCTGAGGTATCAGAATAGGTCATTTTAAAAGCAATTTTACTCTTTTTCTTTTATTCTTTTTACCCTGTATCTTTTAATACGAACGTATCAGCGTTTGCAGAGTTGAAGGTTTTGTTGTAATTGATTCAGAGTTACCATCCACCAACATGTATGCAGGCTGCAAGATATCAAATTATGCGTTTTATGAATGCTGCAACTCCAAACCTGAGTAACATAGCTTGCTTTATACTCTTAATTATTATGCCAACAGAGTTTGGTTATATTGATTTTAGAAGCTTGCAGTTCTTGCAGAGAATCCTATGCTTATCTGAACGTTTCAGGGTAATGTCCATTTAGAAAGCTTAGTAAAATCAAGTTTCGTTCATATAACTATAGAAAATGTTTTTCAATTTTGTCTTCTCTGTTTTTGACTTCAGCCGTTTAATGGAATCTTTCTTCAGTGAGGAATATAGTTTTCAGTAGTAGCAGATATTGTCAGTTTGTAGTATATTCTTTAATGATATACCTGAAAATTCTACTTTCTGTACTACACTGAATTATAAGTAAACTTACCTACTGAATTGTGTGTAAATGTATATGCAGTGTGTTGGGATTCTGTTCGTTTACAAGTGGAGATCTGGTTAGAGTTGTATTCTCTGTTTAAGATTTGAACGAAGACTATCATTTAAATCCATAAATCAGTGAACTGCTATTCCTATTAAAATACATAGTTGAAAGTTTAAGTCATCAAGGGTATGATTTTATTACTTGAGACAACAGTTCTGAACAAGATTTGATTTTATTTTTTCAAATGACGTTGTAATAGAACAATGATTTGAGAAACTGTGGGAACTGGAAAGTTCTGTCCTCTAGATATAAACCCTTGCTTTAATGTCCCCAACACTGTGCTCAAAAGAGAGTTTGGTTTGGGAAGAGTCAGCAACTTCATTGTGTGTTTTGTTTTTTTTTTTTTTTTTTTTTTTTTTTGTCATCTAGATAGAGGTTATAACTCTAGTATTTTCAAAGCAGTCACAGTTTTGGAGGCCTGCTTTACATTGTTTTCAGTGGGAGCTGGATGTTTAATTCCACGGGGCCTCTTTTGGCCTACTGTAATCTGATTTTGAAGTGTCTCATATTAAACCAAAAACCAAGGTTGAGAGAAATTGAGAAAATATCTTAATTTGTTTTCATTAACAGCATTTTGTCATCTGAATGGGCACTAATGCCATCAAAAACAGCAACTACTGTAGCATACTGTGGGTCAGCAGAAAGCTTTTGAATCATATAGTGGTAACATCAAAAGATGACAGTTTGGGTTTTAAGACTGTAGTGGTTTTACTTGGGTGGGCGGCTGAGTTCCATCACAACCGCTCTCTCACTCCCCCTCCTCAGAGGAACGGGGAGAAAATACGATGAAAGGGGCTCAAGGGTTGAGATAAGGACAGGGAGATCGCGCAGTAATTATTGTGACGGGCAAAACAGACTCAGCATAGGGAGATAGCAAGATTTATTACCTATTACTAACAAGCTTGAGAAGTGAGAAACAAAGGAAAGAAACCGACAGCACCTTCTCCCCCCCATCCACCCTCTTCTACCTCTTGCCCCCGAGCTCTGCAGGAGAATGGGGGAACAGGGGCTATGGCCAGTCTATAGCAAATCTCTGCCGCTCCTTCTCGGTCACTCTTGTCCCCTGTGCTGTGGGGTCCCTCCCAGGGGATGCAGTCCTTGCCGAACTGATCCAGCATGGGCTGCCCACAGGCAGCAGCTCTTCGAGAACTGCTCCAGATATGGGTCCGTATCACGGGGTCCATCCCTCAGGAGCAAACAGCTCCAACCTGGGTCCCCCACAGACAGCAGCTCCTGCCGGGTCACCTGCTCCTGCGTGGTCTCCTCTCCACGGGCTACAGGTCCGGCTCGGAATGTGCTCTGGCAGGGGTCTTCCACAGGCCGCAGTCTCCGTCGATGCAGGTCCACCTGCTCCACCGTGGTCTCCTCCACGGGCTGCAGCGTGGAATCCTGCTCCACTGTGGTACTCCATGGAAGCAGGCTGTCCCCTGCAGCCACCATGGTCCTCACCACAGGCCGCAGGGGACTTCTGCTCCGGCGCCTGGAGCACCTCTGTTGTGGTTTAACCCAGCCGGCAGCTAAACACCACACAGCCATTCGCTCACCCTCCCCCCTCCCTCTCTGGGATGGGGGAGAGAAATGGAAAAGTGAAATGAGAGTTGAGATAGAGACAGTTTATTAAGATAGGAAACAATAATAATAGTGGGTATGAAACAAGTGATGCACAATGCAATTGCTCACCACCCGCTGACCGATGCCCAGTCTATCCCGAGCAGCCGGCCCCCCATCCCAGCTAGCCACCCCTATATATGTTTAGCATGATGTCAGATGGTATGGAATACTCCTTTGGCCAGTTT
>MU015986.1:0-11086 GCA_011076525.1 Nettapus auritus
ATCCACAAATCCATGGGCCCTGATGGAATGCACCCACGGGGGGGGGGAAAACCAGCAGGGGGGGAAACACACCAAATCCCAAATTAGCATACATTAACATTTTTATGGGTGTGGTTTTAAATATGTTAATGACCCTTAATGAGCAAAAGGTCACTCTGGAGCTGGGTTTCTCCTTCTTTTTCTTTACCTTTTATCCTTTATCTTTCTTGTTTCTCTTAGCTCAAGGCTACCTGTCTCTCTCTTTCCTTATTTTCTCAGCTAAAAGACTATACAAGCTATAGAAAGACTACACAAGCTACAGGCCTCCCTATTTTCTTCAAGGTTTCCTTGTTTTTTCCCAGCTTTGGGGTTACACTAGCCCAGGAGCTGGCAGGGCTCATTGAGAGGGCTTTAAACTCAGTACAAAGGGGGGCAGGGATGAAATGAGACTAGATAGAGATGAGCCTAGGGGAGCAGTACCAGGGCTGGGGGTGAGGGCAATGGCACAGCCGAAGCGCATCTACACCATTGCATGCAGCATGGGCAACAAACAGGAGGAGCTGGAAGCCACTGTGCAGCAGGATGTGGTGGTTTTACCTTGCTAGGCAGCTGAACTCTGCCACAACTGCTCTCTCACTTGCCCTCCTCAGAAGAGGAGGGGAAGAAGTAAATGAAAGAAACAACTCACTGGTTGAGATAAGGATAATTTAATTAAAGGGAAAAATAATTATTAAGGAAAGATTATTATTAATTAAATAATTTAACTAAAGGGAAAAGGGAAAGGGAAAAAGGGGAAAGAAAACAAAACAAAACAAAACAAGCAAAGGCCGTGTGGAAGCACAGGGCAAAGAAATTACTCTCTACGTCCCACCAACGAGTGATACTTGACCACATCCTTGAAGAAGGGCCTGAACGCGCGTAGCCATTGTTCGGGAGGACAGATGTTTTCACGAGAGCCTACCCCTCCCCTATCCTTCCTTTTCCCCACCTTTTATTGCTGAATGTGACATCATATGGTATGGAATATCCCTTTGGCCTGTTTAGGTCAGCTGCCCTGGTGATGTCCCCTCCCCATCACTTGCCTGCCCCCAGCCTGCTGGCTCTGGGGGGGGTTAGAGGGAGTCCTGATGCTGTGACAGTATTGCTCAGCAGTAGACACAACACTGGTGTGATACCAGTGCTGTTCTAGGTATAAGTGCAGAGCATAGCACTGTATGGGCTGCTACACAGAAAGTTAACTCCATCACAGACAGACCCAGTACGCAGGCAAGCTAAGACTTAGTTGCCATCACTGAAACATGGTGGGACCACTCCCATGACTGGAGTGTTATTATTCAATTATTTCATTATTCAAATAATCATTCATTATTTCCTGATAGGTATTTTCCCTTAGTGGTCAGAGAGTGAATGCAAGCATACCATTTTAAGGCACAGGAGGCTGAAAGCAGAAACAGCACAGATGGATTCGACAGCTACAAGTGTTGCAGTAAATGCAGCTTGGGTGCATCTCCAGATTTCATAGGAAAACTTTTAACCACAGCTGAGCTTTCTGGTGAGCAAGACTTGTCAGTGGTACATAGCTAGCAACAGATTGCAAATCACTGTTTTCCTTGTTAAATGTATTCATTGGGCCTATAAACCATCATTATTACACTGCTTGCCCAACTATTGCCCTTGGGAAGAGAAAGACCAGGCACCATGAGTGGAGGAGTTACCTCAGTGTCACAGTACCTCTGGAAACCCTACCTCTTTTCAGTTTTCCAGTGCAAACAGCAGCACTCAAGCCACATTAGCTGCTGTGGGGGCTCCAATGTCTGGGCTGCCCTGCACAGCTTGTCCTTGGGTGTAGTGCAATAAGCCTTCATCCCAAGGACACCCCCAGACTCTCTGGATGTATGTGCTTGTGTGCACACACACAGGAGTATGTGAGTGTCCCCTTAGCACCTGCTGCCATGACATGACAGATGGAGAATGCTAGCAGGCCTTCTTCCGTGACCCTCATGTTCAATCATGGGTCCAATTCACTGGACTGTATTCTGTCACCCACATTTCTGCCCTGGCAGCCAGTGCCTGCTCAGCCTGGAAACTGAGAAACAAAGTTGTGTTTTTGCAGTAGAATGTGTGTTTTTCAGTGGAAAATTCCACTGACCTTGTGGAGTAGTGGGTTTACGTGGCAAGGTTTTGGTAGCAGGGGGGCATAGGGGTGGCTTCTGTGAGAAGAATCTAGAAGCTGCCCCATGTTTGGTAAGGGCCACACTGCTGACCAGAGCTGAGCCAATATTGATGTTGTTTTGCGCCTCTGTGAGAGCTATATTTAAGACAGGGGAAAAAAAATGCTACACCACTCAGCAGCTGGGAGAGTGAGGGGAGTGAGAAACAGCCTTGCAGGCGCCAAGGTCAGTGAAGAAGGAGGGGGAGAGGTGCTCCAGGCGCCGGAGCAGAAGTCCCCTGCGGCCTGTGGTGAGGACCATGGTGAAGCAGGCTGTCCCCCTGCAGCCCATGGAGTACCACGGTGGAGCAGGGTTCCACGCTGCAGCCCGTGGAGGAGACCACGGCGGAGCAGGTGGACCTGCACTGACGGAGACTGCGGCCTGTGGAAGACCCCTGCCAGAGCAGATTCCGAGCCAGACCTGCAGCCTGTGGAGAGGAGACCACGCAAGAGCAGGTGACCCGGCAGGAGCTGCTGCTTGGGGGGGGGACCCAGGATGGAGCAATTTGCTCCCGAGGGATGGACCCCTTTTTATGGACCCATATCTGGAGCAGTTCTTGAAGAGCTGCTGCCTATGGGAAGCCCACACAGGATCAGTTCAGCGAGGACTGCATCCCGTGGGAGGGACCCCACAGCACAGGGGACGAGAGTGACCGAGAAGGAGCGGCAGAGAAGAAGCGCTATAGACTGACCATAACCCCCATTCCCCCGTTCCCCTGCACCGCTCGGGGGGAGGAGGTGGAAGAAGGTGGATGGAGGGAAGGTGCTTTTGGTTTCTTTCCTTTGTTTTTCTCTTCTCTAGTATGTTAGTAATAGGCAATAAATCTTACTATCTCTCTATGCTGAGTCTGTTTTGCCCGTCACGATAATTACTGGGTGATCTCCTCATCCTTATCTCAACCCTTGAGCCCCTTTCATCGCATTTTCTGCCCGCTCCTATTTGAGGAGGGGGAGTGAGAGAGTAGTTGTGGTGGAGCTCGGCCGCCCACCCGAGTAAAACCACCACACAAACCAATAACAATTAGCTCTCTTCAGGTGGTCTGGGAGAAAATAAATGATTTCGGACAGAGCCAGGAAATATACGTAAACACAACCAGGGACAATACAGGATTGAAAGCCGGATGGAAAGGGTACCCTAGAATTGGGCCAACAACTGAAAGGAACTACTACCCTAACTGTTTAATGTAACCAAGGTCGATGAAGTAAACTACCGGTGCATAGTAATACATGAAAATAGCACAGATTATGGGATAAGAGAAATATTGGTATATCCAAAACTGGATAAAGGAATATTGGTAGCCCAACAAAAAGGATCTAGAAGAAAAAGGGAGGACCAAGTACCACAGACACAAGTGGTACAAATCCCACACAGGCAGCCAGCAGATAATCTATTGGTAGGATTAATTAAAGATTTTGCCATAATGAAAGGAACTGCTTTCATTCAAAAATGAAAAATTTCATTTCAAAAAGAATTACTGCTTGTATGCCCATTCCAAAAGCAGCAGGGGACCCGCTTGAGTGGTGTATAATAACCTCCCCACTGCCCCAAACAGAAGGAAATAAAATGATACAATTTAAAGAAGTGAAAATTATAGAAAGGATAAATGTCACAAGATACTATAGGAAAAAGCTGTGGGCGGTCACCCAGGATGACTGTGAATAGAGGAAGAACTACCAATTCATAACAATAGGCAGATTTAAGGGTGTGGGATGGTGTGTATACGATGAACCCTGTATAATAGAAAGACCTAGATAAAAGATTACTTGGGAATGCCAAAATGAAAATGTGCCAAAAGGAACGAAGGGATGGGATAGTGCTTGGACGGTAAGTTTACTGCAGAAATTCCAGTATGGAGGGAATACATCATAGTGTATTAAATGGCAGGGAAAGCAGAATGGAACTGATCAACTTTATACAGTAAGCCAGGTTGACAGTAGTGGTAAACAAGAATCAACAAAGGCAGCTTGGTGGAACTGTGAGAAGAGATATACTTGTGCCAGTAATAATGAAGATATCAAGCACTTACCTCCAGTATTGATAGCCCTTAGGACAGGATGTGCTTGCCGAGGAATTAAGTATAATTCGGAAAGAAGTAACCAGGCAAGTCAAATCGCAGTAGATTGTAGCTATACTACAGTACAAAGTCCAGGACAATTTGTATGGGCAGCCAATGATGGAACTTGGACTACACACCTGCTGATAAACAGGGAAGTAAAAGAAATAACTTTAGGACTCCCCACACTGTGTCCAATATGGAAAAAATATCCTTTTAAAGGAAAATTGGAAACCCTACAAATTAGTAGAGCAAAAATAAGTTTAGAAGAAGGGGCAGGTGAGGATATATGGCATGAACCCCCAGACGGAGTAAAATTCAGCTGGGCATTAGAGTCTTTGTTCGCACAGGTAGCTATTTATCAAAATAGGGAAATGATTTATAAACTTACAGGACAAGTAAGTAGGCTCACGAGAGCCATGAAAGAAGGCTTTAGAGATATTAATATCCAACTACAAGCTATAACTAAAATGGTTATACAAAATCAATTGGCATTAGATACACTGCTATTAAAGGAACATGGAGTGTGCGGATTTCTAAAAGGTCGTATTGGTCATTGCTGCATCCACATTCCAAATGTGACTATCGATGTAGAACATGACAGAACAGCTGGCTCAAGTGGAACAAGATGCAGAACAGGACGAGAAAGATATGACAACAAGCTGGTTGGATAGAATTTTTAGCGGATGGAATATTAGTAATTGGGTTAAATCCTTACTGGAGACGGTAATTATATTGGTAATTGTAGGGGTATTAATTTGGTTAACATTTGTAATGCTGAAAAGTCTGATCCTAAAGAAGACAACCTGGAACCGGAAAGTGATGCAGACCATTGCTCGGTATATGGAGCCACATCCGCAACACCCTCCACTGGCATATGACAACCTCAGATTTCAGAGAGAATCCGAGGAACCCAGGAGGTGAAATGGAATGAAAACCGAATAGACAAGATCTATTCCAGATCAAGTGAACCCGACCAGAAGAGCGAATGCAACATAAAGCAGAAGTGGAGGACTTAAGGAATGTTGTGACAATCCTAATCTTTGTAATTTTCTTGATTGTTATTGATGCATGTTGTGAGACATTTTAATTAGTTAGTGAAAGCATTTGCCCTCCTTGAAGGAGTGAAATACTTTCAAAGGGGGGCAATGTTGGTAATAGAAGATGAAATATGCATTTATCCAATGAATATTGCTTAATAAGTGTTACATTTGCGATGTACTGTGCTTGTGCTGCGCTTGGAAAATACAAAATGTACGTGCAAAGATAGCATGAGAGAATGCACAGATTTATGATGAGGAGTAAGGAGGAGGACTAAAAGAATGCCAACACTTGCAAGGTGCCTAGATAACAGGGGCCCCTCGGACCCCAGGAACCGAGTCAAACCAACCTTACGGTTTGGACCGAGACCAAGGGCTCAGAGAGCATGTGCAAGAAGATAAGGTGAAAAGTTCAGCTCTGATGAAGACATCTTACTTCATCCCAACGACCACCGAGACGACCACCAGAGAGTACTACGCAAGCGCAGAAGGACTGATAAGATAATTAGCATACAAAGTGGGACAGGGCGGAGCTAGGAAATGAATATGCATAGATGTGTTGCAAAACTTAATGAATATGTAATATTTTAGGGGATAAAAGAGAACGCGAGTGCCCCTAACATGCCCAGACATGCCCCTAACTTCTGGCGCCTAATAAAAGCACCACCATATAATGACTTTGTGGATTATGTGTCTTTGCGAATGCTAACGGGGCCGCCGCCCCCCCCCGCTCGTTTTTCCAGTCCAAGTTCGGGATTGCGGGCAAAATGACTAACACCCCTTCCGGTGGAACCTTATTCATAAGGTGGTGACCACTTACGGATTATCAGCCCTGTTAATGCAGTCTCAAATGTAGACTGTCATGACGGGACAGCTTTTAACCCCCTTTGACATACGACAAGTGGCGGCGATGTTATTAACTCCTGGACATAACACTTGTGGGGTTGTGCTTATGCACAATATACTTGCAAAAAACATACTTTCAAGGAGACAAGCACTTAAAAGGGTGGGAAAATGTTAGTCTATGAACACTTTATTACTTTATCCCTAGCCAGAACTGCAAAGGAAGAAGAATACTTGAGGGTATCATATTTCCCAATCCTGTAAAGGTACCAGCTATATTGCTATTTATGCAAGTTATATCCTAGATTAAAATAAGATGAATTATCCGGATTTTTGGTTTTTATTTTTTATTTTTTAAAAAAGGAAGGCTGGATGATTTTTCAGTGAAAATCCATATTTAAAATCAAAATGAAGGTTTCTTAGTGAAATAAATTTACTTCTAGTGCAAATCTACTCTATGAAACTACATATTGAAATTGGCACAATTCAAAAAATAAAATTTCCCTCCGTGTAAACTGCACCCCAGTTTTAATGCACTTATGTTACTTATACCTACTTATATAAAAACTTAATTGCTACTAGACAAAACTGAAAGAAAATTGCAGCTCAAACTAAACTGCAGAACACTAAAGCATTATTGAAAAGTGATTTTCACAGAGATTTTTGAAAGCTTGCAACGTGAAACTTAGCATGGATATACAAATAAAATGATGGAATACATTTTTTTTTGTCGAATAGAAATTTACTGAAACAAAGCACTCAGAGTATCTTCTATACTTAAAAATACTAGGAAGCCAATTTTACTTTTTGATATTCCAAAAAAAGAGAGAGAGAAAAAAAAGGTCTCCAGGATTTAATCTGTACAGCAAAAACTGCTGTTTGGTCATCCAAAGTACCGATTGCATATATTAGCAAATTCATAATTTTTAAAGAGCTCCATCAGTTCTACCAGACAACCATGGTGATCTACAGACCCTGTCTTGTAGTCACAGCTCTAGCTTCAGAATATTACCTACAGTTTTTCTTAAAAAACATCTAATAAACTCCTTGTGATGTACATGCAAATCCAGATTTAGCTTTACTTTCATGGCATTAAAACCAAAAGATTTTGAGAATAAGACATGAAGTACTGAGATGTAAGCTAAACTGTCTTGGATTTCAGTTGCACCTTAGTATCTGAAGTCTGAATCTTCCATAGGTGCCTTTTCTCTTTCACACTGAAAAGCTGTGCAGTTTTTCTCTAAAGGGAAAATGATGCGGAAATGAAGTGTTGAAACACTAAAAAGGTAAATGAAACTAATGTCATTTAGATAATAAAAATCTCTGCTGAATTATGTTCTGGCAGAATCAATAGACTGTAAAGGAAATTTTGAAAATGAACTTAGGGGCAAAAGTCAGTTTCTTGGTGTCCTGGTTTCAGTTAGGACAGGGTTAATTTTCCTCCTAGTAGCTGGTAGAGTGCTGTGCTTTGGATTAGGATGAGAAGAATGCTGATAACATGCCGATGTTTTGGTTGTTGCAGACCAGTGCTTGTACCAAGCCAAGGACTTTTCAGCTCCTAGCTCTGTCCTGCCAGCGGGCAGGCTGGGGGTGCAGCAAGAGCTGGGAGGGGACAGACCCAGGACCCATAAACTGTAAAGGGAATAAGCTGTAAGGGTACCAGGGCATTTTTTTATTTCTAAGGACATATGATTCCCCATAGCGCCCAACTGCTTACCTTTGGCCAGCGAGGGGCAGTTGTGTGCGTGGGTCTGCTTTTCTCAGCTTGAGCTTCCTTTCAGCTCGGGTGCGTTTCCTTTCAGCGACTTTCAGTATGAGCTTCCTTTCAGCTCAGGTGTGTGGCAAAATGACCACACGGACATCAGGGTTCTTTCAGTAACTTCTATCACTTTACTGAGGGCATAACTTCAACTCTCACTCCTCAATCCCCTTATTGAGGACAGGCTCCCTTCTTATACCATTCGTCCCACACCAGTACTTTTCCACTAACTATTCATTGGTCAACAACTTTGCCCGGCAACTGCAAACACCCAGCAACTTCCATGCCTTAACCACTGGGGAACAGGAAACCCGAGACAACAGGGTGTCTCCTGAATCACCCTTCTTTTTTCCTTTTAAACTCTTTACATTCCTTATGGTCTCATCATTAAGAGTGCAATGTTATCACCAACCATGGGGCTTGTCGACCCACATGGCCACACTCCCACATCTCCCCCTTCTGTATTTTTGCTTCTGTCCATGCAGGAGAAAAGGCAAAGGATATGTGTAAGCATCTTCTGTCAGTATTTGCGACAGTGGGAATCCCCTAAACAATTAAAACAGATAATGGACCAGGATATGTGGCCCCGGCAACCCACTTTTTTTTTCCTCTGTTTCCATTGCTGTAGCCACCACCACATATAATTTACCAACATCCATGACTTAGAATAGAGAGAGAATACTGGCAACTTTTCTCTTTTAGCTATTTCTAGGGCCAGTTGTATGGCTTTCACTTCTGCATACTGACTCAACTCACCTTTCCCTTCCATGGTTTCCACGTCTCATCATGTGGGATAACTCCACACAGCAGGTTTCCACTTCTGATGGTCCCCTACCATGTCACAAGATTCATCAGTGAAAGACATATACTGCTTTCTGTCTTCTGGCAACTCATTACATGGTGGTGCCTCTTCGGCATGAGTTACCTCTTTTGTTGATACTCTGAAATCTCTGAAATCTCTTCCTTCCAGCCAGTCCAGAATCTCTTCCAGGATTCATAGGTAGTTCACCATTAGAGCCGGCTGTGTAATTAATGCTACCCACTTACTCCACGTAGCATCGGATGCATGATGAGTAGTGGGGATACTCCCCTTAAGCATTCAATGTAACACAGGTAGCCATGGGGCCAAGAGGAGCTGTGCTTCTGTACCCACAACTTCTGAAGCAGTTCAAATGCCCTCATATGCTGTTAGCATCTCCTTTTCAGTTGGGGTGTAATGGGTTTCTGATCCTCGATAGCCCTAGATCCGGAACCCCAGAGGTTGACCTCCAGTTTATCCTGGGGTCTTCTGATTTGAAGATCGAAGTCAGAAATTTTCTTAGTGACGAAGTATTCTTTACTGGCAGCGCTGGATGCACGGGGGATCTCTCCGCCTAACGTGCATACCTATCATGACAAACTATCTCATATTTGTACAATGAAATAATGAATATTCAATTAACGCCTATACATATTCATTACCCAAGGATGAGAAGAATGCTGAAAACATGCCGATGTTTTGGTTGTTGCAGAGCAGTGCTTGTACCAAGCCAAGGACTTTTCAGCTCCTCGCTCTGTCCTGCCAGCAGGCAGGCTCGGGGTGCAGCAACAGCTGGGTGGGGACAGACCCAGGACAGCTGACCCAAACTGGCCAAAGGAGTATTCCATACCATCTGACGTCATGCTAAACAATATATAGGGGTAGCTAGCCGGGATGGGGGGGCCGGCTGCTCGGGATAGACTGGGCATCGGTCAGCGGGTGGTGAGCAATTGCATTGTGCATCACTTGTTTCATACACACTATTATTATTATTATTATTACTATTATTTTTATTATTATTGTTGTTTTCAATCTTAATAAACTGTCTCTATCTCAACTCTCGTTTCACTTTTCCGTTTCTCTCCCCCATCCCAGGGAGGGAGGGGGGAGGGTGAGCGAACGGCTGTGTGGTGTTTAGCTGCCGGCCGGGTTAAACCACAACAGTCCTTTTTGGCGCCCAATGTGGGGCACGAAGGGTTGAGATAACGACAGATCTGATCAGAGTGTGTTAAACTAAAATTGGTATAAGTGTTAGACCTGCTTAATAGTTGCTAGTCACAATGTTGATTGCTTTAATCTCTCATCTGCTGCGCCTGTATTCCAAATTGTGTTTTATAGCACGTTACCTCCTGTATGTGATCCCTGTCGTGCTGTTTATCCTTTCCGGGCCCTGGTTTAAGATCGTTATGGTACTGTGCTGTGTAGCAATAGCTTATGATATCATAAAATACCTAGTCATGACTCTAACCTGGTACTTGTACTCAGCACTGTCGTTGACTCCATACTTTGGAAACCATATCTCGGAAACTATTAGCAATTACACCTATTGCTTTTTTTTGTCAGGTAGCAAATCTGTGGAGGGGACAGGGGAAGATATTTTTTCCTACTTGTTCACTTCTCTTTCCTCCTTCACCACCCTCTTATCCTCCAAGCTAGTTACGATAGTTCTCCAAGATGTTGGGATACTCAGACCAGCACGTTCTTGTTGTTATGTCTACTGAATGTGCTTCAGGCTTTGCTTAAGGTTAAACAACTACTTAGGAATCTCATCCAGAGATCAGTCCTGAGGCAGGATAGTGGTGAGTGGCAGGGAGTGTGGGAGGATATGGGCAAGCATCTAGGGCAGTGGGCACCTCCGATGTTTTGGAAATTCACCCCTGAACAACTGCAAAATCCTAAAAAACTGGTAGAATGCTTGAAAAAAAGGTGTAATGACTCTGGCAGTTCCAAAGTGACACAACTCAGTGTAACGTGCTGGGGTCTGGCCTAAGCTTATCGAGCTGCAATTGATGCTACTATCAACCCAGTTCCAGACCCTGCAGCCACTCCAGCTCCTGCAGCCGCTCCAGCCCCAGCTCCTGCAGCCGCTCCAGTCCCAGCCCCTGCAGCCGCTCCAGTTCCAGCTCCTCCAGCCGCTCCAGTTCCAGCCCCTGCAACCGCTCCAGCCCCTGAAGCCGCTCCAGTTCCAGCAAAAAACCGTACTGTACAGCAAAAACTGTTGTTTGGTCATCCAAAGTACCAACAACAAATCTAAGGCCATTCTGTTTTATAACACTACTTGTGATAAGCTAGATATTTCTTCTTGTTGAGCTTTCATAACATCAGTTGTCCTGTTTTCTAATTTCTCTATTATTGCGGATATATTGACTATTGTTTTTTCCAATTCACTCACTCCTAACCATG
>MU015986.1:11486-23463 GCA_011076525.1 Nettapus auritus
CTCAGTATGCAGACAACAATTCATTCTACTGTCTAGTTAACTAAGCATTCTTTTACATTTAACTATTTGCTTGCTTGTGTCACTTCTTCCAGAGGCTCCAGGTGAGGCCATGCTCCCCAGCTGCAATGTAAATGATGTTTTGCAAACCTGCTACTCTATGGAAAGGCCCAAGGGCTACTGCACGAGCTATTTAATCTGTTCAAAGGCCTTTTGTTGCTTGGGGCCCCACTCAAAATGATTCCTCTTTTGAGTCACTCGATATAGAGGACTCACAAACAGGCTATAGCCTGTAACATGCATTCTCCAGAACTCCCTCAAGGCCTAGGAAAGCTTGTGTTTCCTTTTTGCTAATTGGTGGAGACATAACATTTATTTTGTTGATCACATCCATTAGGATGTGGTGATATCCATCCTGCCATTTTACCCCCAAGAACTGGATTTCCTGTGCAGATCCCTTGACCTTACTCTGTTTAATGGCAAAACCAGCTTTCAGGATTTGATTGTTTTCTTCCCCTTCTCAAAAACTTCTGCCGTGTCACCCCACACAGTGATGTCATCAATGTACTGCAGGTGTTCAGGAGCTTCCCCCTGTTCCAGTGCAGTCTGGATCAGTGCATAGCAAATGGTATGGCTCTGTTTCCAGCCCTGGGGCACTCAGTTCCAGGTGTATGGGATGCCTCTCTAAGTTAAAGCAAACTGTGGCCTGCACGCTGCTGCCAGAGGGATGAAGAAAAATGCATTAGCAATATCACTTGTGACATACCACTTAGCTGCCTTGGACTCTAGTTTGTATTAAAGTTCTATCATGTCCAGCACCACAGCACTCAGCAGTTGCATGACTTCATTCAGGCCACGATAGTCCACCGTTAGCCTCCACTCTCCATTAGACTTTCTCACTGGCCATATGGGACTATTGAAAGGGTGAGTGAATCTTGCTGATCACTCCTTAGCTCTCCAGTCGATGAACCAGCTCATGGATGGGAAAAAGGGATTGTCCTGGTTTCATCTGGGATAGTGTTTATTTTCCTCCTAGTAGCTGGTAGGGTGCTGTTTTGGGGATTTAGGATGAGAATACTGTTGATAACAGGCTGATGTTGCAGTTGTTGCAAAGCAGTGCTTACACTAAGCCAAGGACTTTTCAGCTTCTCACTCGGCCCTGACAGTGAGAAGGCTGGGGTTGCACAAGAAGCTGGAAGGGGACAGAACCAGGTCAGCTGACACAAACTGGCCAAAGGGATATCCCATACCATATGATGTCATGCTTAACAATTTATAGGGGGCAGCTGGCAGGTAATGTGTGGGACTACCGCTTGGGGATGGACTGGGCATTGGTCAGCAGAGGTGAGCAATTGCATTCTCCATCACTTGTTTTGTACACATTATTATTATTACTACTATCTTTATTATTATTATTTTCTTTCTTTTCTGCCCTAGTAAAGTGTCTATATCTCAACCCACAAGCTTTCACTATTTTTTTCCTGGTTCTCTTTGGAGGGTGAGCAAATGACTTTGTGGTGCTTAGCTGCCGGCTGCGTTAAACCACAAGAGGTAGTCTCTGTTGGTGTGATATTGCTGCCGGTGCACCATTGTGATAGTGATTGGCACCTTCTGTTCTTCAACCCTCAGCAATCCCAAAACAGAAGGGTCTTCTGAAAGGCCAGGCAGGGTAGACAGCTGCCTAATCTTCTCTGTGCTCAAATAAGCTATGCCAAAAGCCCACCAATACCCTTCTGGATCCTTGAAGTACCCTCTCCTGTGGTAGTCTATGCCTAGGATGCATGGTGCCTCTGGGCCAGTCACAATGGGGTGCTTTTGCCATTCATTCCTGGATAGGCTCACTTCAGCCTCCAATACAATTAGCTTTTGGAATCCCACTGTGACTCCAGAAATACAGATGGTTTCTGCCCCTTTGTAGCCTGATGGCATTAGGGTACACTGTGCGCCAGTTTTCACTAGTGTTGTGCTCCTGCAGGTTTGATATGCCAGGCCATCAGATCCACACAGTCCAGTAAATCCAGTTTCTCTTTCCTCTGCCTCACCAGAGGCAGTGCCCCTCTAGTCCTGGTTGGAGTACCTGTCACTTAATTCTTGCAAATGCTAAGCAAATGTCCATTCATTAGGGCTAGGAGTAACATGAGCCCTTCTACTCCCTCTGCGGGACTTCCCAATAGAAACCAGAGCAGTAATTTTTCTAGCATACTCCCTTTTTGCTGCTGTAGTACCTTGTAGTTCACGTACCCAAGCTGCTAGGGTGGAGGTAGGTTCACCATCCCACTTCCTCATGCCTTCCCCATGGTCACGCAGATAAAACCACAGGGTGCCACATGGTGTGCATTCCTGGTACTCTCTCCCTTGAGCAGGAAAATGCTGACTCTTAATGGCTGAAATATTGCTCCATCTGGGTGAGGAGGAAGATGCATATTCTTCAAGGTGGTGGACCTGTTGGGACAGTTTCTCCACAGCAGAGATGCAAGCCTGTAATGGGGCAGAGAGATTTTCTTCATCCTGATGAAGCTGCCTGGAAACCAATTCCATTGTTGGTCCCATCCCATCTTTCCAATTAATTGCTGCCAGTGTTCTGGCATGTGATGATGAGTCACTCTGTACAAACTTCTGCCACGTGGATGGCATGCACTGGACTTCATTTGGATGTCTGGTCATTGTCCAAATAACTATAAACCATCTCCAGCACGGATAATTCCCTCAGGTGCTGGAGACATTTCTCCATGGTGGTCCAATTGCCTAGTCAATAAACAGTATCTTCCTTGTGGGGAAACCTTTCTTTCACACCTGACAGAAGTTGCCTCCAGAGGCTGAGAAACCTGTGCCTCTCTCCCAGTTTCTCTGTCAAGGACCCTTTCCCCAGAGAGGGATCCCAGCAGTTTGGCTTCCTTGCCTTCTAGTTCCAGGCTACCAGCCTCAGTGTCCCAGCATCAAATTAGCCAGGTGAGAATGTGCTCGCCTGGGTGACAATTGAAATCATAGAATCAATGGATCATAGAATAATAGAATGACTCAGGTTGGAAGGGACTTTAAAGATCATCTTGTTCCAACCCCCCTGCTATGTGCAGGGATGCCACCCACTAGATCAGGCTTCCCAGGGCCCCTTCCAACCTGGTCTTTAACACCAGGAGTTAACTGTGGAGCATCCACAATTTCTTTGGGCAACATGTTCCAGTGCCTCACCACCTTCATAGTAATGATTTTCCTCCTTATATCTAATCCAAATCTACCCTCTTTTACCTGAAAGCCATTACTACTTGTCCTATCATTATCTGACTGAGCAAAAAGTCACTCTCCATCTTTTTGTATAAGTCCCCTTTAAGTATTGAAAAGCCACAATGAGGTCTCCCTATAGGCTTCTCTTCTTTGGGCTGAACATCCCCAGCTCTCTTAGCTTTTCTTCATAGCAGATGTGCTCCAGCCCCTGGATTATATTTGTGGACATCCTATGGACCCATTTTAACAGATTGTAGTGGGTTTACGTGGCAAGGTTTTGGTAGCAGGGGGCCATAGGGGTGGCTTCTGTGAGAAGGATCTAGAAGCTGCCCCATGTTTGGTAAGGGCCCCGCTGCTGACCAGAGCTGAGCCAATATTGATGTTGTTTTGCGCCTCTGTGAGAGCATATTTAAGACAGGGAAAAAAAAATGCTGCGCCACACAGCAGCTGGGAGAGTGAGAGGAGTGAGGAACAGCCTTGCAGGCGCCAAGGTCAGTGAAGAAGGAGGGGGAGAGGTGCTCCAGGCGCCGGAGCAGAAGTCCCCTGCGGCCTGTGGTGAGGACCATGGTGAAGCAGGCTGTCCCCCTGCAGCCCATGGAGTACCACGGTGGAGCAGGGTTCCACGCTGCAGCCCGTGGAGGAGACCACGGCGGAGCAGGTGGACCTGCCCTGATGGAGACTGTGGCCTGTGGAAGACCCCTGCCAGAGCAGATTCTGAGCCAGACCTGTAGCCTGTGGAGAGGAGACCACGTAGGAGCCGGTGACCCGGCAGGAGCTGCTGCCCGTGGGGGACCCAGGTTGGAGCAGTTTGCTCCCGAGGGATGGACCCCGTGGTACGGACCCATATCTGGAGCAGTTCTTGAAGAGCTGCTGCCTATGGGAAGCCCACACAAGGATCAGTTCAGCGAGGACTGCATCCCGTGGGAGGGACCCCACAGCACAGGGGACGAGAGTGACCAAGAAGGAGCGGCAGAGAAGAAGCGCTATAGACTGACCATAACCCCCATTCCCCCGTTCCCCTGCGCTGCTCGGGGGGAGGAGGTGGAAGAGGGTGGATGGAGGGAAGGTGCTTTTGGTTGTTTTCCTTTGTTTCTTACTTCCCTAGTATGTTAGTAATACGCAATATCTGCATATTCACATGAGGATGCATTTGATCCCACTGTCTATGTGTATAGGCCTATCTTCTCTCTGGTGACCAATGATAGGACCTGAGGGAATGGAGTCAAGCTGCAACAAAGGAGGTTCAGTTTGGATATCACGAAAAGGTTCTTTACCAAGAGGCTTTCCTGATACCATCCCTGCACATCCGGACAGCATCCCTTTACTCTTCCCAGGCCACATGTCCCTGCTTCCGTTGCCTGTACATTTCCTTCTTGTGCCTCAGTTTGACCAGCAGGTCCTTGCTCAGCCATGCCAGTTTCCTGCCTTCCCTGCTGGATTACTTACACATAGGGATAGGGAACTCTTTTGCTCAAAGGAAAATATCCTTCCAGAGTTGCCAGCTCTGATCTGTTCCTATCTTCCTAAGGACAGTTTCTCCAGGGATCTAATCAGACAATTCTTTAAACAGATGGAAGTTTGGTCTTCTAAACTTCAGGGTCCTGACTTTGATATTGACCAGGCCCATATTCCTCAAGATCACAAACTCAACCGGGGCATGGTTGCTGCAGGCCAGATTGCATCCCATTTTAACTTATTTAATGAGTTCATCCCAATTGGTGAGCACCAGGTCCAGTAATGCTTCTCCTCTGGTTGGTTTGTCTAATACCTGGACCAGGAAGTTTACTTTGGTACACTCCAGGAGTCTCTTGGATTTCTTACTACCTGCTGTGTAGCTTTTCCAGTAGACATCCGGGTGGTTGAAGTCCCCCACTGGGATGAGAGCCTGCAAGCACACCGCTTCTTGTAGCTGAAACAAGAAGGCCTCATCAATAGGCTCCCCTTGATCAGGCAGCTTGTAGTGGACCCTGGCCACAAGGTGTCCTTTATTGGTGCGCTCCTTAACTTTTACCCACAAGCTCTCAACCTGTTTGTGTCTGTTTCTCAGAGGCATCTCTTCACAATTGTGGTTTAACCTGGCCGGCAGCTAAACAACATACAGCTGTCCGCTCACCCTCCCCCCTCCCTCTCTGGGATGGGGGAGAGAAACAGGAAAGTGAAGCCTGTGGATTGAGGTAAAGACAGTTTATTAAGACAATAAAATAATAATAATAATAATAATAATAATAATAATAATAATAATATGTACGAAACAAGCGATGCACAATGCAATTGCTCACCACCCGCTGACCGATGCCCAGCCTATCCCCGAGCAGCCAGCCCCCCCATCCCGGCTAGCCACCCCTATATATTGTTTAGCATGACGTCAGATGGTATGGAATACTCCTTTGGCCAGTTTGGGTCAGCTGTCCTGGGTCTGTCCCCTCCCAGCTGTTGCTGCATCCCCAGCCTGCCTGCTGGCAGGACAGAGCGAGGAGCTGAAAAGTCCTTGGCTTGGTACAAGCGCTGCTCTGCAACAACCAAAACATCGGCATGTTATCAGCACTCTTCTCATCCTAATCCAAAGCACAGCACTCTACCAGCTACTAGGAGGAAAATTAACTCTATCCTAACTGAAACCAGGACACAATCTATCCATTTATTAACATGGAGGGCAACACCCTGCCCTTCCTTCCCTGTCTATCTCTTCTGAAAAACTTGTAGACCTTGATTCCAGTTTTCCAGTTGTGTGATTCATCCCACCACATATCTGTGATAGCAATTAGGTCATAGTTTTCTAATTGCAACGTGGTTTCTAACTCCTCATGCTTGTTTTCCCTGCTGTGTGCATTGGTGTAGAGGCACCTCAGCTGGGCTATCAGCCTTATCACCATTTTAGAGGAGCCCTCCCTAATTCCTTTCACAGGTATTTCCCTGTTGCTTCTTAAAGTGTCAATGTTCAATCAATATCTGCAAAGCTGAGATTGCTCACGAGAAAGAGAAGAAAAGATCATCTTCCTTTGTTTCTTTGTTATAAAATCATTTTTGATTCTATGTTGTTAATGATTAAAACCCATTGCCGTGATTGCCTTCCTTAGTAAGCGTGGGCTGTCCATACGGGCTGGCCATTGATCCCTAAACAGCTTGACATCAGGATTCAACCCACCTTTAGGTGAAGGACACCCATCTCACTTTCACTGTGGGCACCTAACCCTCTCCCAAAAATAAATTACCATCTCATTTCTCTGGATGCCAGGAAAGGGATGGGTGTCTCACGCTGCCCCTGCCTTGACTGGGGTGGGCGCACCAAGGGTGTGCAGACACTGCGCCCTGTGGGGCTACCTCACATCTGGCCACGCTGCCTGCACCTTGTACCAGCACCAGGCGTTCCTCCTAGGAGATTGTGCAAGAGTTGCCATGGCAATGGTATAATAGATTTGCCCTTATTCATTCCCAGAGGCCACAAAGAAGTGCAATGCAAAATTTGCTGGAGCCTGAATTCCTTTCAAGTCATCGTTTGTGTGTCAGGAAGCAAGTCAATGCGCATACAATGGTAAACACAGGGACAGGAAGAAATCTTTAATCTCCCACACTGCTGTGATATTCAAACAAGACCCCTTCAGATCCAATTTATATCTGATTTCCTGTTTCCACTTCGTTTTCACTTCGATCTTAGTCTATGTACTGGGTCTGGCTGGGATGTTAACTTTCCCTGCAGCAGCCCATACAGTGCCACGCTCTGCACTTGGAGCTAGAACAGCAGTGGTATCACACCAGTGTTGTGTCTGCTGCTGAGAAGTGCTGGCACAGCATCAGGACTTTCTCTAACCCTCCTGGGGGTGGGCAAAAAAGTGAGAAAGAAACATCACCAGGGCAGCTGACCTAAACCAACCAAAGAGATATTCCACACCATATGATGTCACACTCAGCAATAAAAGGTGGAAAAAGGAAGAGGGGAGGGGTGGGCTCTCGTTGCGAAAACGTCTGTCCTCCTCGCGAACACCGGCTACGTGCGTTGAGGCCCTGCTTCAAGGACGTGGTCAAGCATCACTGATTTGTGGGAAGTAGAGAGTAATTTCTTTCCTCTGCAGTTCCACATAGCCTTTACTTGTTTTGTTTTATTGTTCCCTTTCCCCTCCCTTTTCCCCTTTCCCTTTTTCTATTTAGTTAAATTGTTTAATTAATAATAATCTTTCCTTACTAATTATTTTCCCCTTTAATTAAATTATCCTTATCTCAACCCGTGAGTTGTTCTTTCCTTTCCTTTTTCCCCTCCTCATCTGAGGAGGAGGAGTGAGAGAGCAGTTGTTGTGGAGTTCAGTAAAACCACCACAGTCTGATATTAGTGCAGGCAGCAATGTAAGTATGTTAACAAAAAAGAAATACAAACCTTACACTCCGTGAACCCACTAGATTAAATACAACATATTCTTGCTTAGTTATTAAGGAAATAATTCTTGCATGTCTGAATATACACGGTATTATCTAAAGAACCTTGTTTAGTCACGCAAGCTAAGTTGCCTCTGCTGTACTGTAAACAGGATTGGACTAATGGTGTTTTGTGTAGATGAGGAACATGTTAGGTTGAGTGCATTCAGGTCTGTTTATCTAGTTACAATTTTTTTTTTTTTTTTTTTTTTTTTTTTGTGAGAGCCTTTCAGTCTCCAGTTCTCTTGTACAAATGTCCCTTGCACCACGTGTCTGGGGGATAGGGCAAGGTCTAAAGAATTTCAAGATTTGACAGCTGAGTTGAATATGGAGGAAAACTGAAACCAAGTTCAGGTTAAGAATAAAGAAATTGATTCCAAGGGTAGTGGTGCAATGGAAAAGCCTAGGCTCCAGCAAAACATTTTCCTTATCATTGTTCTGCTCTTAAAAAAAAAAAAAAAAAAAAAAAAGTCAGTTGTAATAGGTGACAATGGAGGGAAAATGTTATGGAAACTGCATATACCAAAATTTGGCCAGTGATTTACTGTATATGTCTTTTTGAAGATTGCAGTGAAGATTGCTCCTGTTCAGCTTCTCTGCACAAAAATGCAGCATGGCAGACCCTGATAATGGATTCCTTCCAACAGATCCTTTCCAGTTCTTGTCATTGATCCAGACATATATGTTGGCTAAGGAGCAAAAGGCTGCATCTACATCCTTCCATGAATGTTTTCAAGAAGCTATTTCACAAATTACTGTTATCACAGTTTTGACTGTGTATAATGCAATACTCTATATAGAACCATATAATCATTTAGGTTGGAAAAGACCTCTAAGATCAAGTCCAACCATTAACCTAGCACTGCCAAATCTACCACTAAACTACGCCCCTGAGCATCACATCTACACATCTTTTAAATACCTCCAGGGATGGTGGTATACTCAACCACACAGAATCACAGAATGGTTGAGGCTGGCAGGGACCTCTGGAGATCATCTGGTCCAACCTCCCTGCCAAGCAGGGTCACCTAGTGCACAGGATTGCATCCAGGTGGGTTTTGAATATCTCCACATAAGGAGACTCTGCAACCTCTCTGGGCAACCTGTTCCAGTGCTGTCACCCTCACAGTAAAAAGGTGTTTTCTCATATTCAACCAGAGCTTGCTATGTTTCAGTTTGTGCCCGTTGCCTCTTGTCCTCTCACTGGGCACAAATGAAAAGAGTCCAGCCCCATCCTCTTGACACCCTCCCCTCAGATATTTGTATATGTTGATAAGATTCCCCCCTTGTTCTCTTCTCCAGGC
Source organism: Nettapus auritus (assembly GCA_011076525.1). Lineage (NCBI taxonomy): Eukaryota > Metazoa > Chordata > Aves > Anseriformes > Anatidae > Nettapus > Nettapus auritus. The sequence continues at coordinate 20,417 of MU015986.1, forward strand.
TAAACAGGCCCAGCTCTCTCGGTCTCTCCTCGTATGAGAGATGCTCCAGTTCTCTAATAATCTTCACAGCATTCTGCTGGACTCGCTTCAGGAACTCCACGTCCCTCTTGTACTGGGGAGCCCAGAACTTGACACAATACTCCAGGTGAGGCCTCACCAGGGCTGAGGGGTAGGATCACCTCCCTCGACCTGCTGGCAACACAATTCCTAATGCACCCCAGGATACCATTGGCCTTCTTGGCCACAAGGGCAGAATGCTGTCTCATGGTTAACCAGCTGTCTACCAGGACTCCCAGGTCTTTCTCCACAGGGCAGCTTTCCAGAAGGTCATCTCCCAACCTGTACTGGTGCTTGGGGTTATTTTGCTCTAGATGCAGGACCCTGCATTTGCATTTGTTGAACTTCATGAGGTTCCTCACCACCCAATGCCCCAGCCTGTCCAAGTCTCTCTGAATGGCAGCACAGCCCTCTGATGTATCTGCCACTCTTCCAGTTTTGTGTCATCCACAAACTTCCTGAGGGTGCACTCTATTCCATCATCCAGGTCATTAATGAATAAGTTGAACAGGACTGGACCCAGTACACCACTAGCTGCGGGCCTCCAACTAGACTCAGCACTGCTGATCACAACCCTCTGAGTTCTGCCATCCAGCCAGTTCTCAGTCCATCTCACTGTCTACTCATGTAGGCCACACTTCCTGAGCTTGCCCATGAGGATGTTATGGGAGACAGTGTCAAAAGTCTTATTGAAATCAAGGCAGACAACATCCACTGCTCTCCTCTCACCTACCCAGCCAGTCATCTCATCGCAGAAGGCTATCAGACTGGTTAAGCATGATTTCCCCTTGGTGAATCCATGCTGACTACTCCTGATCACCTTCTTCTCCACGTGCTTAGAGATGACCTCCAGGATGAGCGATTCCATTACCTTTCCAGGGATGGAGGTGAGGCTGACTGGCCTGTAGTTGCCTGGGTCCTCCTTCTTGCCCTTTTTGAAGACTGGCGTGACATGGGCTCTCTTCCAGTCCTCAGGCACCTCTCCTGTTCTCCACAACCATTCAAAGATGATGGAGAATGGCCTAGCAATAACATCGGCCAGCTCCCTCAGCACCCGTGGGTGCATTCCATCAGGGCCCATGGATTTGTGGATGTCAGGTGTGCTTAGGTGATCTCTGACCCAATCCTCTTCGAAGAAGGGAAAGTCCTCCTTTCTCCAGACTTCCTCTCTTGTCTCCAGGGTCTGAGATTCCTGAGGGCTGGTCATAGCAGTAAAGACAAGCAAAAAAGGCATTCGGCAACCCTGCCTTCTCCATATTGTTTGTCACCAGGGCACCCGCCCCATTCAGCAATGGGTGGACATTTTCCCCAGTCTTCCTTTTTCTACTGATGCATTTGAAGAAGCTCTTCTTGTTGTCCATGACACCCCTTGCCAGATTTAACTCCAGATGGGCCTTTGTGGCATAGTGATCACATGGACACCAGGGTATATTTAAGGATCAATAACTTCAACAGCTTTATTGAGGACAGGCTCCCTTCTTATACCATTAGCTCTACAAGCAGTACTTTCCCACTAGCTATTCATTGGTTAACAACTTTGCCCAGCAACAGCAAACATTTAGCAACTTCCTTATCATAATGGTTGCAGAACAAGCAGTTTGAGACAACAAGGCATCTTGTGAAATGCCACTTCTTTGTTCCTTCTAATTTATTTACATTCCTCATGGCTTCACCGTTAAGAGTCCGATGTTATCATCAACCACAGGGCTTGTCGACCCCCATGGCAATACTCCCACATCTTCCCCTTCTTTATTAACAAAGAAAGTGTGATTAACACAAATTAAGACACACTATCAGGCATACTAATCCTATCTTTAACAAACTTTGTAACCACATCCCTAGGAGAGGCAGACACTGAGTGCTGCCCAGCTGGGGGGCTCTGGCTGCCCCTCCAGATCCTGGAGCTCCTGTTTGTGAGTCTTGCATATGCCAGCGGGACCCCCCCATATGTTGTTTTTTGGTTGATCTGGAATCCAAACCGCTGAAGAGAGTGCTGTGATCATGTTAAGGCAGATGATGAGATGGCCGGCCGGACCCATTGACGCAGTGAAAACTCAATAACCAAAATTATTAAGCAGGTGTTCTTTATTACGGTGCTGGGTGTGGGGGGGATCGCTTCACCTAGCATCAAGGGTTACTGGCTGTGTGCTTATATTAGTGGGACAAATACATATTCATTTCATTTCCCTTAAGTCTCTTGCATATTCATCAAGCCTCCAGAGAATCATTAACATAGGTTACCGCCCCTATTCTCATGTGTACTGGAGTCCTTGGGTGGTTGTCAGGTGTAATCAGGTGGTCTTTTGATGAAGTCCAGTAGTCTTCTAAATTCCTGACCTGTTGACGGCTAGATGACCGGAGTCATGACATACACCAAACATGGTTAAATCATGCTCAGTTTGTTACCCGAATAGCCTGATTCTTATAGCAATCTAACAGGGGCATGTAGTGCCCCAGCACAAGATTATTGGCAGAAAGCAAACAATTACAGAAAAACACCCCTTGTGGTTATCAATCCCGTGAAACACATCCCGGTCTCAGTGACCCTCAACCTTGCAACACTGTCTTAGTTTCCCAGTTGCGACTGTAGGAGGATAGCTCATCGTCATGGCAATTCCTCATAGTCTTCCTGGCAGCTTGGTTTGCTCAGCTGAAGCAAATCATGGCCTCCTTGTTGTTTCAGAAAATCCTCAACAATTTCCCCTTTTTCTTTTTGAGCAAACCATGCCTGATGTAACAGTTTTGCAAGTAACCTTTTAACCACATTTATTACAATACAACACACAATAATGATTAATATTACAATAAGCAGAAGCCTCAATCCCTCTTTGATCAATCACTGTAGCCATCTAGATATCGTTCCAAACAAATAAATGAGCCATTGGTCGAAAGCGTGCCTACTAGAATCTACATCAGTCAACAAGCCACTAAGCGCTAGAAATGTTGCTTCGCAGCAATGCTGCTTCTCACTCGCACAGCACAATCACACA
>JAACYP010023962.1:0-10829 GCA_011076525.1 Nettapus auritus
CCGTGGAGAGGAGACCACGCAGGAGCAGGTGACCCGGCAGGAGCTGCTGCCCGTGGGGGACCCAGGTTGGAGCAGTTTGCTCCCAAGGGATGGACCCCGTGGTACGGACCCATATATGGAGCAGTTCTTGAAGAGCTGCTGCCTGTGGACAGCCCACGCCAGATCAGTTCGGCAAGGACTGCATCCCATGGGAGGGACCCCACAGCACAGGGGACGAGAGTGACCAAGAAGGAGCAGTGGAGAAGAGCTCTGACCATAACCCCCCCCCCATTCCCCCGTTCCCCTGAGCCACTCGGGGGGAGGAGGTGGAAGAGGGTGGTTGGGGGGGAAGGTGCTTTTGGTTTCTTTCTTTTGTTTCTCACTTCTCTAGCTTGTTAGTAATAAGCAATAAATCTTACTGTCTCTCTATGCTGAGTCTGTTTTGCCCGTCACAATAATTATTGTGTGATCTCCTTGTCCTTATCTCAACCCTTGGGCCCCTTTCATCGTATTTTCTCCTCGCTCCTCTTTGAGGAGGGGGAGTGAGAGAGCGGTTGTGGTGGAACTCGGCCGCCCACCTGAGTAAAACCATCACAGCAATGTGTGCAGAGGATGGTAGAAAAGTCGTTGAAAACGGTCCTGATTGTCCAACAAAACAAAGAAGGCGGAGATGTGAGGCCAGAGGCATATACGAACTTGGATAGCCACCAAAGTCTTATCGCTTTGGTAGGCAGAAAGCCCTGGGAACGTGATGATTAGGAACCTTGGGCAGTGAGAAAGTAACAAAGTGCACGTAGGCTGTATTCTGTTGCTAGGAAGTTCACATGGTATTGTGCTATCTTGGGACGGATATAAAAGAGCAGAAGTAGAGACAATAAAGAGTTGTTGGTTTTTTCCTTCACTTGCAACTTGCATAGGAGTCCGTGCATTCATTGCCACATCTACCCAAGCAGAAATATCTTGCCATGATGCGGCAGCCCAGATGTCTTTGCCTCAGCGCTGCCAGTTGCTCTGCTTCCATTGCTGCAACCACACCCACATTTGCCACCATCCATGAGTCAATATAGAGATAAAACACTGGCCACTTTTCTCATTCATCAATATCTAAATCCAGCTGGATGGTCTTCGCTTCTGCAAACTGGCTTGATTCACTTTCTCCTTCAGCAGTTTCTGCAACTTGTTGTGTAGGACTCCATACAGCAGCCTTCTACCACCAATGCTTTCCCACAATATGGTAGGACCTATCAGTGAACAGGGCATATTCTTTAAGATTTTCTGGTAGTTTATTATACAGTGGAACCACTTTGGCACACGTCACCTCCTCCCCGGTGATATTCCAAAATCTGTGCCTTCTGGCCAGTTCATGATCACTTCCAAGATTCCTGGGCAACTGGGGTTTTCTACTTCAGCCTATTGTATGATCAGTGTGCCCCACTTACTCCACATACCATCAGTTGCATGATGTGTAGAGGGGACCCTTCCTTTGAACAGCCCAGCACCAGCAGTTGGGGTGCCTGGAGGAGCTGTGCTTCAGTACCATCTACTTCTGAAGCAGATTGAACCCCTTAATATGCTGCTAATATCTCTTCTTCACCAGGAGTATAGCGGGCCTTGGAACCTCTGTATCCCAGACTCCAAAACCCTAGGTGTCGACCTTGAATCTCCCCTGGTGCTTTCTGCCAGTGGATCCAGGTGAGGCCATTCCCCCAGCTGCTATATAGAGCATATTTTTTACATCTTGTCCTGGCCAAAATGGACCAAGGTCTACTGCATGAACTATCTGCTGTTTAATTTGTTATAAGACTTGTCATTCCTCAGGGCCCCATTTGAAATCATTCTTCTTACGGGTTACTCGATAGACTGGGCTTACAACCAGACTGTAATTTGGAATGTGCATTCTCCAAAAACCCATGATGCCAAAGAAAGTATGTGTTTCCTTTCTGTTAGTTGGTGGAGAAAGCTGTCGATTTCTTGATCACATCCATTGGGATCTGACAACATCCATCTTGCCATTTTATTCCCAAAAACTGGATCTCCTGTGTAGGTCCTTTGACATTACTTTGTTTTACGGCAAAACCAGCCTTCGGAAAGATTTGGATGCTTATGTCCATTTAGCTTATGGATGGGAATCAGGTAGTCTTGGTTGGTGCGATATTGCTGCCAGTGCACTGTTGTGGTAGCAATTGGCATCTGTTGTTCTTCAACCCTCAGCAACTGCACAATAGAAGGGTCCTCTGAGAAACCAGGTAAAGTAGACAGCTGTTTAAATTCATTCTTCTTTAAGGCAGCTATGTCAAAAGCCCACCGGTACCCTTTTGGGTCCTTGAAGTACTGTCTCCTATGGTAGTCTATGCCAAGCTGGAGCTTCCGGCCCACTCACAATGAGTTGCTTTTCAAATTAATTCTCAGTTAGGGTCCCTTCGGCCTACAATACAGGTAGCTGTTGGAATCCTTCTGTCACTCCAGAAATACACATGGGTTCTGACCCTTTATTGCCTGATGGCATTAAGGTACACTGTGCACCAGTGTCCACTAGAGCCTTATACTTCTGTGGTTCTGATGTACTAGGACATTGGATCCACACAGTCCAATAAGCACAGTTGTCCTTTTCCCCCACGGTGGAGGCAGGTCCTCTCTATTGCTGGTCATATTATTCATTACTGTGTCTGGGGGACTGCCTGCTGGAAATTGGAGCAGCAAGTCTCTCAGCGAACCACACTTTTGTGATTGTTTTTCCTTGCAACTCACATACCCGTGCCTCTAGGGTTGAGGTAGATTTTCCATCCCATTTTCTCATGTCCTCTCCATGGTCACGTAGGTAAAACTACCAGGTGGCATGTGGTGTGTACTCACTATATCCTCTTTCTTGAGCACAGGAAAGCTTACTCCTAATAGCTGAGATACTGGTCTGTACAGGTGGAGAAAAAGACGTATTCTCTCTCTCTTCAAGCCTTTTAACTTGTTTCACCGTACTTGAGATTCCTAAGAAACCTTGTCTTTTCCCTTTCCTAGAATCCTAGAATGGTTGGAAGGGACCTTCAGGATCATGTAATTCCAACCCCCTTGCCATGGGCAGGGACACCTTCTACTAGACCAGGTTGCTCAAAGCCCCATCCAACCTGGCCTTGAACACTTCCAGGGATGGGGCATCCACAACTCCTCTAGGCAACCTGTTCCAATACCTCATCCACCCTCACAGCAAAGAACGTCATGTGAATGAATCAGAGAACAAGATAATAGTCTATGAAAATAATCTCATTATCTCCTACTACTTCTTTGGACAAAACTTGTTATGAAACAATGCACCACAAGCCTGAAGACTAACTGAAATCACCAGATTTTGTTTGTTTTTTTTTAAAAAAATTAAAGTGAATGCCAGATCCTTGCCAAAGCAACCTCATTTATGCTATAAGGAAAGCCTTCTCTGGTCAGCCCCCAGTACAGACATGATGTTTTCCCTGTAAACATCATCTGCAAAAAGCAAGGGATTTTTCCTAGCGTGTAATATACAAAAGAAAATATTTTTATCTTAGTTCAAGATTTGACTTTTACTGCTCTAAGGAAAACTTGAAAGCACTTCTACAATACCATTCATAAAACAGCAGTATCACCACTTTTATAGTGAGCAAGAAAATCAGAATAACAGCTAGATATGGCAACAACTCCTTCCCCTCCATTTCTGTCCTCCCAAGCTAGGGTGGGTATTTATTTACTAGTAGATCTACTTTAATTTATGATCAAAGCATTTGTTTTGTCTAACTTTTATGCTAGGCCACAGAAGTTTAAGGCTGTATGAAACATACACAAATTTACAAGCTGTTTCAGAAGAATGCTTGGCATGATGTCCAACTACAAATTGAAGAAGCTTAGTACAACAGATTGTTAAAAGTAACCAGGTAATTATTTCAATTAGTCTGGCACTGACTGGGCCGTTCACAACAGACAAGTAATCATTGGGAAGTTTGCACTATCACTCTTGTGAAAATAAAACTGCATCAAAGTCAATTACTTTTTTTTTGCTTCAATGCACACAACACATTGCTACATCAGAAGCATTTACCTGTACTGCAAGATCAGGATTCTGGCTTAATGATTGCATCATGCTTCTCATATAGGGTGCAGACAACATATTTTGCATTAGTTGTGGATTTTCTGTTATCTGCTGTAACAAACTCTGCATTCCCGGTGTGTTGAACATACCAACTTTAAAAAAAGCAAAAGCTCAATTTAGTAAACATCCTGACTATAATCAAATGAATTAGACTGCCCAAAACCAGGACACAGCTTTTTTTTTTTTTTTTTTTTTTCTTTTTTATATGAGCTTTAGCCCATTAAATACATCTCAATGTGTTTTTCCTTATGCAGATGCATTTGCCCTAGAAACAAATTGAAGCCAGAGGCTGTATCCAACAAGCAGTCCCACTAAGTATCTACATTATTAATTGTTTTCCTGTTTGTCTCCATCCAGGAAAAATAATAGCATTCATCTACAGATTCCCTACTTAGAGTACACGAGTATTGTTAATACTCTTCATTTACTTCTCATGTTTGCTTTTCTACAGAAGACTGATATTAATCAAATGTTCTGTGAAAATAAATATCAATACAAACTTTAAATCAAAACATCTCTAATAAAACAGTCATTTCAGCAAACTCCTTAATATGCACAAATACATAGAATTGCATTAACAGACACACCTCCTAGTCCAGGTCCCAAATTTGGTATGGTTGAGCTCTGTCTCATACTGGCAGAGGTGCTGTTTCCAACGTTACTACCGCCACTACTCTCACCACTGGTGCTGGCAGTTGTGGAACTCTCAGAGCTGGACTGAGGAGCCCAGGGATTTGGTAAAGGATCTCTATTTTCTGTACGAGATGGCTGACTATCCCCTCCGGATGATACATTGCTTACTAAGGAAGCAAATGGGTTACCTCCAAACTACAGAGGAAGGAGAAACAAACATATAAACTATTAAAGTCACCTACTTTTAATACTGCTAGAAACGGCAAGTTACCTTTCCAAAATTACATATGAAAACAAATGTTGATGGCTCTTGATCAACTATACTCACCATCCTAAAATAAGCCAGTGTAAATATTCTGAAAAAATGCCAACATAGAAAGAGATATTATCAACTCCAGCAAAGAAGTTAATCACACTTCATTTTAAAAGCAGCATTGTTACTATGTTAGTACTTAGATCACAGCAAGATTATATCCTGCATAGTGGTTTCCAACTTTGAAATTTGTTTCTAAGCCTTTTTCTTTCTACCGTAAGTTGCAAGTTACTAAACACATCCTTCCTAGACCTCAGAATTTTATAATTCCGAGAATTAAAAATAAAAAATAAATTTAGAATATTTAACAAAAATGTATTAATGGTAAAATAGCTCCTCAAACTCACAAAGCAATCTTTGTTCTTTCAAGCTTAAAGAGCATAGGAACAGGCTATGCAGTGGCTTCAAGAAATTAAGTTTTGTCAAGTACACATTTGAGAAGTTACGCTATTTACCTTCTTTCATTAAAAACAAAACAAAACAAAACAAAACAAAACACACCTTTCAGTGGTCCTTGCAATCATTTCTCACCTGTTCATGTGCTGCATTCAGCATTGGCTCCTGAATATCCGTGTACATACGTCGCAAGGCATTGTAGCCACCTGGTATACTTTCAAGGTTACTCAAGGCTCGGTCTTGATTTCGCATCATTTCCTGCATCATTGCAGGGTTTCTAGCAAGTTCTAGTGTCTAAGGAAGTAGAACATTTAACTTGTATCAATACAAGAAAATTCATTCTTTGGTGTTTTAACCTTGGTAGGCAGCTAAGCACCACATAGCTGCTCACTCACTTCCCCCCTGCAGCAGGATAGAGGGGAACAGAATCTGAAGGGCAAAAGTTAAAAAAAACTTGTGGGTCAAGATCAAGACAATTTAATAAGTTAAAAACAAAACACACACACACAGAACCAAAGGAAAAAAAAACAAGTAATGTGCAATGCAATTGCTCGCCACCGGCCAACTGATGCCACACCCCAAGCAACAGAAGCCCCCTCCGGCCAACTCCCCCCAGTAGAGCATGATGTCATATGGTATGGAATATCTCTTTGGCCAGTTTGGGTCACCTGTCCTGGTTGCATTTCCCTCACAGCTTCTTGTGCACCCCTGGCCTACTCACTAGCATGCAGTTTGAGATACAGAAAAGAGCTTCACTCTGTGAAAGCACTGCTCAGCAACAGCTAAAACACTGGTGTGTTATCTGTGGGAAAAGAATTTGCAGGTGGCTTCGCGCTGTTTCACACGTCCCTGAATTAGAGATAATGAGGAATCAAGCGGCAAAAACAAAAACTTGAGCAAGGTTGAGATAAAGTAAATTGGCTACAGTGCTAAGGATGAGCTTTGGGCGGTGGCCAATTGCTGGCTGGCTCGAGGCATGTGTCTGAGGGTCTCTAGCGAATTGTATGACAGAATTGGGCGCATGGACAATGTGTGGGGCTACGGGGAAAGTATATGTAGGAGTGAAAAATAGCAATAAAGGCCTTCTGTTCAAGAGCCCTCAGGAGTCCATGTCTTGCATCTCTTCAAATGGTGACCCCGACGTGTGCAGAGCAGCGCTGCACGACTGTCTGAAGGAAACCCGGCCGACCGAGTCAAGTTCGCAGCTGGACTACAGCTTCAACCCCGGGACATCACCTGGAGGGCAGGTGAGTGTCTGGGCATTAATCATGGGAGCTAGCCTCTCGGCAGAGGAACAGGCTATAATGAAACTACTAACGCAGTTCCTAACAGAAAAGGGAGTAAATTATGATCCATTTAAGATAAAGCTATTATTGAAATTCTTGCAAAAACAAGGGTTCCCCTCAATGACTTCTGCTGTATTTGATGTAAAAACTTGGGACCGAGCACGGGAAAAAATATGGGAAGCAGCATCCCGTGGGAACACTAATGCTGTTGAGGTGATGACTACGTGGCGGCTGGTGACTGAAACTTTAAGATCGTGGCAGGCAGAAAATAAAGTACAAACCGCTGTTGCCCAGGCAATACCGGCAGCCGAACTGAGACCAGAGCCTGCAAGGTCACCAGAGCAGTGCAATTTAACAAACCCGGGAAGTGACAAGGAAGAGGGCCGCGGACCGCTGCCACTGCACAGCCCCTCCCCGCTGCCGCTGCAGAACCCCTCCTCTGGAGTCATTCTAATACTTCCATGTCCTTCTTTTGCTGTGAAATCGTGCTCCATCTCCAATTGCTTTGTCAATGCCTGCGTCTCTAGCAAAGGATCCCAGCCGCCTGGCTTCCCTGCCCTCTAATGCCACACAATTGGCTCCAGTGTCCCAGCAGGACCCACTCGGTTTTACCTATGCGACCATGGAGAGGACATGAGGAAATGGGACGGAAAACCTACCGCAACCCTAGAGGCACGGGTACCTGAGTTGCAAAAGAAAACAATTGGGAAAAAGGGGTTCTCTGAAAGGTTTGCTGCTCCAATTTCCAGAGGGCAGTCCCTCAGACATAGTAATGAAGATTGTGACCAGGATTAGAGGGGCCCTACCTCCAGCCAGGGGGAGGAAAGGGACAATCGAGTTTATTGGACTGTGTGGATTCGATGGCCTGGCACGTCAGACTCACAGAAGTATAAGGCTTTAGTAGACACCGGTGCACAATGTACTCTTAATGCCATCAAGCTATAAAGGGCCAGAGCCCATCAGTATTTATGGAGTGATGGAGGGATCCCAACAGTTAACTGTATTGGAAGCTGAAGTGAGTCTAACCAGGAATGAGTGGCAAAGGCATCCCATTGTGACTGGCCCGGATGCTCCTTGCATCCTTGGCATAAACTATCTTAGAAGAGGATATTTCAAGGACCCAAAGGGGTTCCGGTGGGCTTTTGGCATAGCTGCCTTAGAGACAGAGGGCACTAAACAACTGTCCACCTTGCCTGGTCTCTCAGAGGATCCTTCTGTGGTGGGGTTGCTGAGGGTCGAAGAACAGCAAGTACCAATTGCTACCACAACTGTGCACCGGCGGCAATATCGCACCAACCGAGACTCCCTGATTCTCATCCATAAGCTAATTTGTCAACTGGAGAGCCAAGGAGTGATCAGCAAGACTCATTCACCTTTTAATAGTCCCATATGGCCAGTGCGAAAGTCTAACGGTGAGTGGAGACTAACAGTGGACTATCGTGGCCTGAATGAAGTGACGCCACCACTGAGCGCTGCAGTGACGGACATGCTAGAACTCCAGTATGAACTGGAATCAAAGGCAGCCAAGCGGTATGCCACAATTGATATCGCTAATGCATTTTTCTGCATCCCTCTAGCAGCAGAGTGCAGGCCGCAGTTTGCTTTCACTTGGAGGGGCATCCAATACACTTGGAATCGGCTGCCCCAGGGGTGGAAACACAGCCCTACCATTTGCCATGGACTGATCCAGTCTGCGCTGGAGCAGGGGGAAGCTCCTGAACACCTGCAGTACATCGATGACATCATTGTGTGGGGTGACACAGCAGAGGAAGTTTTTGAGAAAGGGAAGAAAATAGTCCAAATCCTTCTCAAAGCCCCATCTGACCTGGCCTTGAACACTTCCAGGGATGGGGCATCCACAACTTCTCTAGGCAACCTGTTCCAATACCTCATCCACCCTCAGCAAAGAACTTCTTCCTAACATCTAATTTAAATCTACTCTTTTTTACTTTAAAGCCATTACTTCTTGTCCTATCACTACACTTCCTGACAAAGAAGCCCTCCCCAGCTTTCCTATAGACCTCCTTTAGGTATTGGAAGGTTGTGGTAAGGTCTCCCCAGAGCCTTCTCTTCTCCAGGCTGAACAACCCCAACTCCTTCAGCCTGTCTTAGCAGGAGAGGTGCTCTAGCCCCTTGATCATCTTCATGACCCTCCTCTGGAGTCATTCTAATACTTCCATGTCCTTCTTGTGCTGGAGGCCCCAGAGCTGAGCACAGTACTCCAGGTGGGGTCTCACGAGAGCAGAGTAGAGAAGGAGAATCACCTCCCTCAACTTGATGGCCACGCTTATTTTGATGCAGCCCAGGATATGGCTGGCTTTCTGGGCCCACAAGCACACACTGCCAGCTCACATTGATCTCATCCACCAACACCCCCAGGTCCTTTTCCACAGGGTTGTTCTCAATCCACTCATTGCCCAACCTCTATTTGTGCCTGGTATTGACCCAGCCCAGATGCAGGACCTCACGCTTGGCCTTATTGAACTCCATGATGTTTGCACAGGTCCACCTCTCAAGCCTGCCAAGGTCCCTCTGGATGGCATCCCTTCCTTCCAGCGTGTCGACCGCACCACACAGCTTGGTGTCATCGGCAAAGTTGCTGAGGGTGCACCCAATTTCACTGTCTATTGTCACCAACAAAGATGTTAGTGCCAGACCCAACACTGACCCCTGAGGGACACCATTCATTACTCATCTCCACCGGGACATTGAGCCATTGACCACAACTCTTTGAGTGCGACCATCCAGCTAATTCCTTACACTTCAAGTGGTCCATCCATCAAATCCATGTCTCTCCAATTCAGAGACAAGGATATCATGGGGGACAGTGTCAAATGCTTTGCACAAGTCCAGGTACATGATGTCAGTTGCTCTTCCCCTATCTACCAATGCTGTAACTCCGCTGTAGGAAGCCACCAGATTTGTCAGGCACCATCTGCCCTTAGTGAAGCCATGTTGGCTGTTACCAATCATCTCCCTGCTTTCCACATGCCTTAGCATAGTTTCCATGACGATCTGCTTCACGATTTTGCAAGGCAAAGAGGTGAGACTGACTGGCCTGCAGTTCCCCAGGTCTTCCTTTTTTTCCTTTTTAAAAATGGGGGTTGTTTACCCTCTTCCAATTTATTGGACTGCCACAACTTCTCACGTATGATGGATAATGTCTTAGCAACTACATCCGCCAATTCCCTCAGGACCCATGGATGCATCTCATCCGGACCGCTGCCACCGCACAGCCCCTCCCCGCTGCTGCCACAGAACCCCTCCCCACTGCCCCCGTCGGCTCCCGCCTTGCCTACCCCGATAATGCTTCCCTGTGTGAAATGTGTTAATTTGATTCGTGTCAGTATGGAATAATACTAGGGCCGCATGATGAAATATAACCTTCTACTAAAGAAAAACAGAGTGATTAGTGTACATAGTTCTTGTATCAGAAGAAGGAAAGGTCCAGCAATTCATGTAAATAGAGGGTTTGAAGGACGAACATTGAGACTCGGGTATGGGAGATAAGAACCAAGGAGTTTTTTTAGGAAACTGCTGATTTTTGCATGGGACGCTGTGCAAGCCTCGGAAATCTGACAAGAATACCACCAAATAAGGAGAAAGGGGGGAGTTGAAGGACAAAGCCTGGGAGGAAGACTACGAGCCTTCAGCACGAGAGACCCCCCAGAGAGACCACCAGAGACTAATACGCATGCGTCCAGGAGAAATTTTGGACTCCGGAAACTAATTATACTAACCCTGCCTTTTCTAGGGATAGTGATGAATATGTATTAGTTTAGGAGCATAAAAACCAGCTAACTGATGTAACAGGTATGAGTACTGGTAGAGCAGAGACTCCCGGCGCACCCAGCACTGTTTGCTTGCCTCTATTCATTTAATAAATTGTAAATTGTAATTGGAATCCTATTTGAGACCCGATTATTTAACTCAATTGGGGGCTTGTCCAGGATGGTCTTGGTTCCTGAATTCTGACTTGATCTAGGAGGGGCACCCCACCATTCGGTGGCTCCTGTTCAAGTCAGGTCGGGACTAACGCCATCTCGAACCTGAATAAAGGCAACTGTCCTGGTTTCAGTTAGGACAGTTTTCCTCCTAGTAGCTGGTAGAG
>JAACYP010023971.1:0-11197 GCA_011076525.1 Nettapus auritus
CTATCTGCAAGGCAAGGACTCCTTATCTCAACTATTTCTTATTTATTACACTGTTCATTATTAACCCATCACCCTTTCTTGTGTTCTGCATCAGGGGCAAGGCTCTTTTCAGTGGTGTGCAGCAATAGGACAAGGGGCAATGGCTAAAAATGGGAACACAGGAAGTTCCACACAAATGTGTAAGAACTTCTTTACAGCGGGGGTTACAGAGCACTGGAACAGACAGCCCAGAGAGGTTGGGAAGTCTCCTTCTCTGGAGATCTGGTCTCAAGACCTGCCTGGATGCTTTCCTGCTCAACCTACTGTAGGGAAACTGCTTTTAGCAGGGGGCTCGGACTTGATGATTGTTGTGGTTTAACCCGGCTGGCAGCTAAACACCACACAGCCATTCGCTCACCCTCCCCCCTCCCTCTCTGGGATGGGGGAGAGAAACAGAAAAGTGAAGCCTGTGAGTTGAGATAGAGACAGTTTATTAAGACAGGAAAATAATAATAATAATAATAGTACTATTAATAATAATGTGTACAAAACAAGTGATGCACAATACAATTGCTCACCACCCGCTGACTGATACCCAGTCTATCCCCGAGCAGCTGCCCCCCTCACCCCGGCCAGCCACCCCTATATATTGTTTAGCATGACGTCAGATGGTAAGGAATACTCCTTTGGCCAGTTTGGGTCAGCTGTCCTGGGTCTGTCCCCTCCCAGCTCTTGCTGCACCCCCAGCCTGCTCGCTGGCAGGACAGAGCAAGGAGCTGAAAAGTCCTTGGCTTGGTGTAAACACTGCTCTGCAACAATTAAAACATCAGCATGTTATCAGCACTCTTCTCATCCTAATCCAAAACACATCACCCTACCAGCTACTAGGAGGAAAATTAACTCTGTCCTAACTGAAACCAGGACAACGATCTTCAGAGGTTCCTTCTAACCCCTACGATTCTGTGACCCTGTGGTTAGGGATGGTGGACAGGTTCTGTCATTGACAGTATTGCTGAATTGTAGTCATTTTTGCTTAACTGATCTCCAGAAAACTTTGAAGCGGCCCCCCCCCCCCAAGCTTGCTGTTAGTGAACTGTTATCTTCTAGCTTCTTGAAGTTCAGCACTCATTCATTCAACATACATCAGCCTCATGATCAGTATCAGTTTACTCATCAGTTTTCAGATGCACTGTACACGCATGGTATTATATAGTCTTTACTTTCCTCTTTTCAAATATTCCAACATCTGGAAAACTTTAAAGCTTGCTGAGCTGTATTTGCCTGTCAATACCAAATATACCATATGGCCAAGAGACTTCTGAGAAATGAAAATTAGGAGACTTGCAGAAGGATACTTGTTGTTTATACCTCTGAACAATGATGCATAAGTGATTAAGTGGAGGTAGATGATCATAGTTCAGTTTTATTTTAGAAGAGCTTCAGAGAAACATACAGGCAATGCTGTATTTTGAAATCTATGTGAAGCTTAAAATACCAACTACTTAATAGCACATGCTTCTTACGGGGATACACTACTAGTTCATACCTGGACTGTCCTACTGACAAGGAAAAGTGCTCAATGAGTTATCTCAGAGGACGGATCAGACTCTTGAAATGCAGATATCCATAACTGCATGGAGAACCTCATCAGAGCTGCAATGGGAGATCAGCAGTACAGATCTGGTTTATCTGCTCTTCCCCCTCTTTTTCCTCATTATCCTTCAACCCTACAACATGGCCTCTACCAGAGTGAGGCTTGACATTTCTGCTGCCTTGAAAGAGAATAAAATGTGAGAGGTAGTGTTGACAGGAAAGTTAGCAGCCTGTAGTGCTAGTCTCATGGTTGGCCATGCACCTCTTCAGGCTTTTCTTCCACCCCAAAAGGTACCAAATCTGAAAGTGATTTAACTCAACAATTTCATGCAAAGACATGTTTGGGCGTGTGGGAAGGGGCCACTAGATCCTTCCTCACCTGCACTCCATTCTATATTTGCCAGTTGATTTGTATAAGTCTAATGACATTCTGTTAGGAATCAAAATCGCAGCAGTACCTAGGCTTACCTTTAGTGCAACTACCTACTCATTATTTTTCAAAGCTAAACAAGAAAATTATAGAGAAATGTTAAAACATATTCTCCTGTTAGTAGTGTTTGTGGTTTTATGTTTTTTTTTTTTTTTTTTTTTCATAAAAATCTTATGGTAGGAATCTATATGTTTATCTTTTGGCTGCTGTGAAGTTTTTTATTTTTCCCCAGTCAAATTTCAGTCCTTAAAATATCTGCTTTCAAAATATCTTTTTATGTTCACATTATATGTCAAGTGTCTCACTTTTTAAGTAGCTGGGGGGGGGGGGGGGGGAAGCTGTAGGGAATATCTATTTCTAAATCTCAAAACTAGATTTTAATATTTAATAAATAAAAGATCACAAATTTTAATTTAAAATATGGGATGCTGCAAAGCTTTTGAATGAAGAGGTCAGCATTTTAATACTTCATGTTTAAATATTAATTTACAACATGCTAGATGATGCTCTTTTTTCACAGGGAGACAAATAAAGTGGTCGTGGAATGTGGCTAAGGTATCTCCTGAGTGATTCACTCTACAATTTTGTAAATTGCTATTCTAAAGTAAATTTGGGGACATCAATAACTTCTCATAATGTCACTGCTAGGATGCAGGGCCTTAAAGGACTGTTACCTCTTGGAAAGGCAAATTTCCTCTTGCTTTTGGCTGATCCCTGTCCAGAGTGCTTCTTGTGAGCACTCAGCACTTTGCAGAAAATGGTTGTGTGGCTTGAAAGGAAGAGAGGCTGCTTTTGGAATTTAGAAATATGTAAATAACAAGAATGTAAACTGAGTAATAGTGAATTAAAACTTCTAGTGTTCATATGTCAAGCTAGATGTTTTGTATTCTGAATTTTAGGAATCCGGTCATGGCACACAAACTCGACTGAGTGCAACTTAGATCAAGAACTGAAACTTTTTGTGTCTCGCCATTCAGCTCGATTCTCTCCTGAAGTTAAAGGTGAGTTTTTGGAAGTTTATCAGTTTTTTTGAGAGGAGAATTAATAAATATGCTTAGGTATCTGATGGCCATTTTTGTCTCTAGTTCTTTACAATGAATACATTTTTCCTTTACTTTAAAATATGGTTTAAATTTGTCTTAACTTTCTGACAAAAGTAAATGTCACTTACTGAAGCTGTCACTTAAATGAAACTTCAAAATATTCAGTCTTTTACATTAGCTTGATGTGTATATGATCACAATTACTTTAGTAATACATGTTAGTTTTGGGGCACCATTAAAATTAACTTAAACTTACTTTTTGACTGAACAGTTTATGTAGTCCTGGAGACTTAAGCTGTTCCTTATTGTGGTAGGTAGAGCACATACAAAAAATAACCTGAAAGCTTAGCTCTACAGTTTGACAGAGCTAGAAATGGTGTCACGGCTGTTGTACAAGTGTAGGTCAAGCTGTGTTTCTCCCTCAATGGCTTGGAACTTTTTCTTGGTATAAAAAGCTGAGGGTTGAAGGGTCTATCTTGACTTACAGGATCTTTGTTTTTTTTATGAGAAAGTTAACATTTTACAGGACTCATGAGACTAAATCTGCTTCCTTTTCAAGGCTGTCCTTCCTTTAGAGGATTCATAAAATTAAAAATAATAATAATAATAAAAAAATTGAAGTGTAAAACTTGATTTTGTTCTGGTTGTGTGGGACTCAAGTGTTTGGTAAGTTTTACCATCTCATTACTTTAACACAAATGCTGAGTGAGCATGTGTGAAAATTAATCTTGGTTTTCATATACAAATATATATCCTTCTCAAAGGAGTACAGTTTGCTTTCATTGGTGAAATCATTGTGGCCATGTGCAATTGACCAGTACAACCTAGTACTAATAAATGTTATAAATTCCAGCTTCAGCAACATCTCTTAAGTATGGTGAAAAGGGCTATGAAATGTTGTATCATACTACTATATCACATTCCTAGTGTCAGTTACTATACATTGTTGACAAAGAGATCATGATGTCTTGCTAACATGACAGCATTGACCTGATGGTCTTGTATAATGTACCAAAAAGTATTATGTAACTAATTATTCCTTTTGCAGCATAGATTATAGCAGACTTCGTCATATCTGCCCATATCTATAAAGAGTAAAACATAGCCAGATTTAAGGAAAAGATTTGCCTCTATTTTTTCCCTGGTTTGAAAACCAACAGATCTAGTGAATACTCTGAAGATTTAGGGTCAAGACATGTAGTTACTGAATTACATGGAAGTAAACTCAGTCCTGGAATACATCTCTTATTTCAGTTTAAATATAGTGACGCAAATTCAACTTTTCAGTGACACCCATTGCCTTGTTTTACAGAGAGTGTATTCTGGTAAGTGAAACTAACAAAATTTATCTTTAAGAAATGCAATGTGTGGTGCACCTCATCTTTAACATGTACAAAACTTCATCTTTAAAACTTCAGGGGGAAAAAAAGATCCTATGCTGCTTCTTCAGCAAAAATATTCTAGCGTGTTTTAATAATTTTTCCTGTCTTTTTAAGATGTTATCTCTTGATAGCATTGCATGAATTAAATACTCTACTTTTATATGGTAAATGAAAGGCTATGTGCCTCTCTTTTTTTTCCCTATAGAAATATTATAGAATCCTTTAGGAATTGTATTTTTTGTTGTTTTTCTTGTTTGTCTAGACCTGTCTGAGCCTGTCATTGTGTTGAATTACAGCTTAATTGCATGTGACTGGAATTAATCAACGTCTCTATGTCAACCAGTAACGTATGTGTTTTTTCAGCACTGCTCAATCTTTAAACAATAAGTTGCCAAAATTGATGAGGGTCCTTTGTGTCTTCTCTACTGTTTGATGTGAAGGAAAGTTTTGTTGTTATTGTTGTTGCCATATGTTCATAAAATTTTAGAATGTTTCATTTGTTACAATGCCCAAATGTTGAATTTTGGTGAGTGTTCAATCTATGAAACTGGCAACATAAATATGAAAATGATGGTTGTAAGTACATATTTCCTTATGGTCTCAAATTCAGAAATTCCTCGTATAAGAGGCTACCCAAATTCTTCAGAAAGTGTTCATCCAAGGTGAGAGGATGTCAGATGGGATGTAATTAAACATTAAACAATTAAACAACTTTCTAAAATTCTCTCCAGTTTTCTGAGACTGAACTCTTTGTGTAACACAAAAATAGGGATAGTTTACTCCTGAGGAAGGGCAGAGGCATTTAGTGTGTCTGCAACAGCTCTTACTGTAGTGAGGTTTGACTACTGACTGAAGCCTCTTTACTTAGGCACCACCAGCTCAGTATGTGTTTCAATGTGAAGGGTAAGAGTCATTCTTAAAAAGGAAGCTTGGAGGAAATGGGGTCAAATCTGTCCCCACACCATATGCCTGCAGTGTTGTGGTGGTTTTACCCTGCTGAAAGCAGAACTCAACTGTTCTCTCACTCCCCCTCCTCAAAAGAAGAGGGGAAGAAAACAGTGTGCTTGAAAGAAAAAAAAAAATAAAAAAAAGCCCCCCCCCCCCTTCCCCTTTCCCAACTTCACTTTCCCAGCTTGTATTGCTGAGTGTGACATAATATGGTATGGAATATCCCTTTGGTTGGCTTAGGTCAGATGCCCTGATGGTGTCCCCTCCCCACCTCTTGCCCACCCCTAGCCTACTGGCTGGGGGGGGGGGGGGGGGGTTGGAGAGAGTCTTGATGCTGTGTCAGCACTCCTCAGCAACAGACAAAATATCAGTGTGATGCCAATGCTGTTCTAGCTACAAGTGCAGATCACAACATTATATGGGCCACTGCAGGGAAAGTTAACTCCATCCCAGCCAGACCCAGTACAACCTCCACCACTTATTCCATAACATATGTGTCAAAACCAGATTCTGCATATTTAGTATATTTGTATTCCCATCACCACTGTTCCCTGTCCTTTAACAGATATATAGGTACTTTTTTCCATTCCATGGGCCTATCCCAAAATGTCCATAGGAATTGTTTTTAGGCTTCATCTGCCAAAGTGGTCGGTCAGGACAGGCGGAGTAGGATTTCTGGATGCCAGTGCCAGCTTAGCTCCAGTTATTGCTGCACTTGCCCGCTTTGTTGTGAAGTTGATCTCTCAGTGGTTATAGAATCATTAAGGTTGGAAAAGACCTTCAAGATCATCTGGTCCAACCACGAACCTACTACCAATGTCAACCACTAAACCATGTCCCTAAGCACCAAGTCCAAACTTTCCTTAAACACCCCCAGGGATGGTGACTCCACCACATCCCTGGGCAAGCCATTCCAATGCCGGACTGCTCTTTCTGAGAAGAAATGTCTCATAATTTCATAGAATCACAGACTATCCCGAGTTGGAAGGGACCTACAAGGATCAAGTCCAACTACTGACACCGCACAGGTCTACCCAAAAATTCAGACCACATGACTAAGAGCACAGTCTAAACGCTTTTTAAACTCCAACAGGCTTGGTGTTGTGACTACATCCCTGGGGAGCCTGTTCCAGTGTGCGACCACTCTCTCGGTGAAGAAACTTTTCCTGCATAAACCTCCCGTCACAGCTTCACACCATTCCCTCGGGTGCTATTGCTGGTCATTAAAGGGAAGAGATCATCGCCTGCCCCTCCACTCCCCCTCATGAGGAAGCTGTAGATCTCAATGAGGTCTCCCCTCAGCCTCCTCTTTTGCAGGCTGAACAGGCCTAGTGACCTCAGCCGCTCCTCATACATCTTTTTCTAGTCCTCTCACCACCTTTTTTTGCCAGGTTTGACTGAGCAGGTCCAGCTCGGTTAGCAGATCCCCTAGTATTGACTAACCAGGTGGTCTTTGCCAAATGTGTGTCCCAGTTTTTAAATGTCCCAGCACCCATTGCTTTCAGTGTAGTCTTTAACAGTCCAATATATCGCTCAACTTTCCCGGAGGCTGGTGCATGATAGGGGATGTGATACACCCACTCAATACCATGTTCTTTGGCCCAAGTGTCTAGAAGGTTCTTTCGGAATTGAGTCCCATTGTCTGACTCAATTCTTTCTGGGGTGCCGTGTTGCCATAAGACTTGTTTTTCAAGGCCCAGGCTAGTGTTCCGGGCGGTGGCATGGGGCACAGGATATGTTTCCAGCCATCCGGTGGTTGCTTCCACCATTGTAAGTACGTGACGCTTGCCATTGCGGGTTTGAGGGAGTGTGATGTAATCAGTTTGCAAGGCCTCTCCATATTTATATTCAAGCCATCGTCCTCCATACCAAAGAGGCTTTGACTGTTTGGCTTGCTTGATTGCGGCACATGTTTCACAATCATGAATAACCTGTGCTATAGCGTCCATGGTCAGGTCCACCCCTCGATCACGAGCCCATCTGTATGTTGCATCTCTGCCTTGATGGCCTGAGGTGTCATGGGCCCATCGGGCTATAAATAATTCACCTTTATGTTGCCAGTCCAGGTCCACCTGAGCCACTTCGATCTTAGCAGCCTGATCCACCTGCTGGTTGTTTTGATGTTCTTCAGTAGCCCGATTCTTGGGCACATGAGCATCTACATGGCGTACCTTTACAACTAGGTTCTCTACCCGGGCAGCAATATCTTGCCACAACGCCGCAGCCCAGATGGGTTTGCCTCTGCGCTGCCAGTTGTTCTGCTTCCATTGTTGCAACCACCCCCACAGGGCATTTGCTACCATCCATGAATCAGTATAGAGATAGAGAACTGGCCATTTTTCTCGTTCAGCAATATCTAAAGCCAGTTGGATGGCTTTCACTTCTGCAAACTGAATCGATTCATCTTCTCCCTCACTAGCTTCTGCAACTTGTCGTGTAGGACTCCATACAGCAGCCTTCCATCTCCAATGCTTTCCCACAATACGACAGGACCCATCAGAGAACAGGGCATATCTCTTCTCATCTTCTGGTAGCTGGTTGTACAGTGGGGCTTCTTCAGCACGGACCACTTCCTCCTCTGGTGATGTCCCAAAGTATTTGCCTTCTGGCCAGTCCACAATCACTTCCAAGATTCCTGGGTGACTGGGGTTTCCTATTCGAGCCTGCTGAGTAATCAGTGCAACCCACTTGCTCCATGTAGCATCAGTTGCATGATGTGTAGAGGGGACCCTTCCTTTGAACATCCAGCCCAGTACTGGCAGTCGGGGTGCCAGGAGGAGCTGTGCTTCAGTACCGATCACTTCTGAAGCAGATCGAACTCCTTCATATGCTGCCAATATCTCCTTTTCGGTTGGAGTGTAGCGGGCCTCAGATCCTCTGTATCCCCGACTCCAAAACCCTAGGGGTCGACCTCGAGTTTCCCCAGGTTCCTTCTGCCAGAGGCTCCAGGTGGGGCCATTCTCCCCGGCTGCTGTGTAGAGCACATTCATTACATCTGGTCCTGTTCGGACTGGCCCAAGGGCTACTGCATGAACTATTTCCTGCTTAATTTGTTCAAAGGCTTCTCGTTGCTCAGGGCCCCATTCAAAATCATTCTTCTTACGGGTTACTTGGTAGAGCGGGTTTTCAATCAGACTGTAATTTGGAATGTGCATTCTCCAAAACCCCACAACACCTAGGAAAGTTTGTGTTTCTTTTTTGCTAGTTGGTGGAGACATAGCTGTTATTTTGTTGATCACATCCATTGGGATTTGACGACGTCCATCCTGCCATTTTATTCCTAAAAACTGGATCTCTCGTGCAGGTCCTTTAACTTTGTTTTGTTTTATGGCAAAACCGGCCTTCAGAAGGATGTGGACTATTTTCTTCCCTTTCTCAAAAACTTCCTCTGCTGTGTCACCCCACGCAATGATGTCATCGATGTACTGCAGGTGTTCAGGAGCTTCCCCCTGCTCCAGCGCAGACTGGATCAGTCCATGGCAAATGGTAGGGCTGTGTTTCCACCCCTGGGGCAGCCGATTCCAGGTGTACTGGACATCCCTCCAAGTGAAAGCAAACTGTGGCCTGCATTCTGCTGCTAGAGGGATGGAGAAAAATGCATTAGCAATATCAATTGTGGCATACCACTTGGCTGCCTTTGATTCCAGTTCATACTGGAGTTCTAGCATGTCCGGCACTGCAGCGCTCAGTGGTGGCGTCACTTCGTTCAGGCCACGATAGTCCACTGTTAGTCTCCACTCACCATTAGACTTTCGCACTGGCCATATGGGACTATTAAAAGGTGAATGAGTCTTGCTGATCACTCCGTGGCTCTCCAGTTGATGAATTACCTTATGGATGGGAATCAGGGAGTCTCGACTGGTGCGATATTGTCGCCGGTGCACAGTTGTGGTAGCAATTGGCACATGCTGTTCTTTGACCCTCAGCAGCCCCACCACAGAAGGGTCCTCTGAGAGACCAGGCAAGGTGGACAGCTGTTTAGTGCTCTCTGTCTCTAAGGCAGCTATGCCAAAAGCCCACCAGTACCCTTTTGGATCCTTGAAGTACCCTCTCTTGAGGTAGTCTATGCCAAGGATGCGTGGAGCCTCTGGGCCAGTCACAAGGGGATGCTTTTGTCACTCATTCCCAGTTAGACTCACTTCAGCTTCCAATACAGTTAGCTGTTGGGATCCTCCTGTCGCTCCAGAGATACAGATGGGTTCTGGCCCTTTATGGATTGATGGCATTAGAGTACATTGTGCACCGGTGTCTACTAAAGCTTTATACTTCTGTGCATCTGACGTGCCAGGCCATCGAATCCACACAGACCAATAAACTTGATTATCCCTTTCCTCCCCCTGGCTGGAGGCAGGGCCCCTCTAGTCCTGGTCAGAATCTTCATTTCTGTGTTTAAAGGACTGCCTACTGGAAGTTGGAGAAGCAAACTTTTCAGAGAACTCCTTTTTCCCAATTGTTTTCTTTTGCAACTCACGTACCCGTGCCTCTAGGGTTGCGGTGGATTTTCCATCCCATTTCCTCATGTCCTCTCCGTGGTCACGTAGGTAAAACCACAGGGTGGCACGGGGTGTGTACCCACCATATTGTCTTCCTTGCGTGGATGAATGCTTACCCCTGATAGCTGAAACACTGGTTTGTACAGGCAGGGAGGAAAATAATCTCTCTTTAAGTTGGTGGACCTCTTCAGAAAGTTTCTCCAAAGTATTCTCTTTTAACTGGTGGACACTGGTTCGTTCAAGTGGGGAGGAAAATAAACCCTCTTCAAGATGGTGGACCTTTTAAGAAACTTTCTCCACAGCTGAGACGCAGGCTTGTAAGGAAGAAGAGAGACTGTCTTCATACCGCCGGAGTTGTCTAGCCACTTCATACACTGTGGGTTCATCACATTCTCTCCAGGTCATTACTGCCCATGAGCTGGCATATGATGATGGTGCACTCCGTACAAACTTCCGCCACATGGGTCGGGTACACCTGACGTCATCTGGATCTAGGGATATTTGTTAGTTGTCTAGGTCCTCATAAATCACCTCCCGTACTGCTAATTCCCTCAGGTACTGGATTCCCTTCTCCATAGTGGTCCACTTGCCTGGATGACATACAATTTCTTCCTTGTAGGGATACCTTTCCCTCACAGCTGACAGGAGACGCCTCCAGAGGCTGTAAGATCGTACTCTATTTCCAATTGCTTTGTCAATGCCTGCATCTTTAGCAAGGGATCCCAGCCGCTTGGCTTCATTTCTATCTAATTCCACGCTCTCGGCTCCAGTGTCCCAGCACCGGAGCAGCCAGGTGACAAGCTGCTCACCTATAGTGCGGCTGAAATCTCTTCGCACATCTCGTAGCTCACCCTTGCATAGGTCTCGGGTAGATACTGCTATTCTTGATACATCTTCATCTTCATCCTCCTGCTCCCTGGATGGCCCGGCCTCGTCTTCTCTACACCTAGACCCAGCAGAAAACTCTCTGCGTTCTAAGCGACCTGAGTCTCTGTACCATTTTTTCACCTTGGTTACAGGGGCAACTTGCACTGCTATAGCTCGTTTCTCTGGCCCAGCCATAGGGTCTACCACTGGGGCTGGATTTCCCTCTGCAGGTGCAACTTGAACGGCTACAGCTCGTTTCTCTGGCCCAGGAGCTGGAGCAACTGCAGGAGCTGGAGCTGGAGCAGCGACAGGAGCAGGAGCGGCTGCAGGGCCTGGAACTGGAGCAGCTGCAGGAGCTGGAACTGGGTTGATAGTAGCGTCAATTGCAGCTCGATAAGCATAGGCCAGACCCCAGTGACGTGCGGAAACAGACTCCACAATCTGATAGATTGTAAAGTAGCT
>MU015990.1:1225-61484 GCA_011076525.1 Nettapus auritus
GTTGAAAAATAATTGAGAGAGGTTCCGCGATGACGTCAGCCAGCTCTTTAAGCACCCTGTAATGAATCCTATCCAGACACATGGACTTGTATGGCAGCAAATCCCACACATGTTCAGGGTCGGTTGGGAGTTTGTCATTCCCACCGTCACAGTCCTCCAGCTCAGGGCACCTGGGGTCCTGAAGCCTATCATCAGCGTTGAAGACAGAGGCGAAGAAGGCATTAAACATCTCTGCTTTGCCTATGTCCTTGTCTGTGAGGTGACCATCCCCATCAAGTAGCAGACCTATGTTTTCTCTGGTCCTACTTTTTGTGTTCACCTATTTTAAAAAGCCCTTTTTATTGTCTCCCACAGACCTGACCAACTTCAATTTCAGTTGGGCTTTGGCAGCACAAATTTTCTCCCTACAAAGGCTAACAGCGTCCCTGTAGTCATTCCATGTTGCTTGACCCTGCTTCCAGCAGCCATATACTTTCTTTTTATGCCTAAACTCCAGAAGAAGCCAAGCCAGCCTTTTGCCCTGCCTGCTTGACTTCCGATATTTTGGAATTGCCTGATCTTGTGCTTTTAGGAGGCAGTGCTTAAAGAATGACGAGCACTGATGGACGCCAACTCCTTCAGAAGCAGTTTCCCAGGGGACCTTACTAACTAGTTCCCTGAGTAGCCTGAAGTCTGCTCTCCCCATAGCTAGAGCTGAAGTGCTGGTGGCAGTTTTCCTTCTGTCACTAAAAGTTTTAAACTCAACCTCTTCATGGTCGCTATGACCAAGACGGCTGCCAATTGCCATGTCCCCCACAAAACTCTCTCTCTTCTCAAGCAACAGATCTAGGAGGGCACCTTTCCTAGTTGGCTCCCTTAGCACTTGCACCAAGAAGTTATCATCGAGGTGATATTGTATGAACTCACTTTAGGACAAAATAAATCTTGTAGTTAAAATATAATGAGAAAAAGGTATATGACATCCTCATGTATATTGTGTCTGCTAGCATCTTGTTATTTGTCGACCTCCTGTTATGTTGAAACTTGAGCAAAAACACACCAAAGGGGGGAAAGACAGATAACAGGATGTCGGCCGAAACGCAGCTTGGAAAACAGCCAACCCAGCCAACCCGGCCATAGGGGTGGCTTCTGTGAGAAGGATCTAGAAGTTGCCCTATGTTTGGTAAGGGCCCCACTGCTGACCAGAGCTGAGCCAGTAAGTGATGTTGTTTTGCGCCTCTGTGAGAGCATATTTAAGACCGGGAAAAAAAAACTCTGCGCCACTCAGCAGCTGGGAGGGTGAGAGGAGTGAGAAACAGCCTTGCAGGCACCAAGGTCGGTGAAGAAGGAGGGGGAGAGGTGCTCCAGGCGCCAGAGCAGAAGTCCCCTGCGGCCTGTGGTGAGGACCATGGTGAAGCAGGCTGTCCCCCTGCAGCCCATGGAATACCACGGTGGAGCAGGGTTCCACGCTGCAGCCCGTGGAGGGGACCATGGTGGAGCAGGTGGACCTGCCCTGACGGAGACTGCAGCCTGTGGAAGACCCCTGCAGGAGCAGATTCCGGGCAAGACCTGTAGGCTGTGGAGAGGAGACCACGCAGGAGCAGGTGACCCGGCAGGAGCTGCTGCCCGTGGGGGACCCAGGTTGGAGCAGTTTGCCCCAAAGGGATGGACCCCGTGGTACGGACCCATATATGGAGCAGTTCTTGAAGAGCTGCTGCCTGTGGGCAGCCCACGCAGGATGAGTTCAGCAAGGACTGCATCCTGTGGGAGGGACCCCACAGCACAGGGGACGAGAGTGACTGAGGAGTGGCAGAGAAGTGCTGTAGACTGACCATAACCCTCATTCCCCCATTCCCCTGCCCCATTCGGGGAGAGGAGGTGGAAGAAGGTGGATGGGGGGGGAAGGTGCTTTTGGTTTATTTCCTTTGTTTCTCACTTCTCTAGCTTGTTAGTAATAGGCAATAAATCTTAATATCTCCCTATGCTGAGTCTGATAATTACTGTGTGATCTCCTCATCCTTATCTCAACCCTTGAGTCCTTTTCATCATATTTTCTCCCCGTTCCTCTTTGAGGAGGGGGAGTGAGAGAGCGGTTGTGGTGGAGCTCGGCTGCCCACCTGAGTAAAACCACCACAGAGACCCTGGCCCAACAAGGGAACTTTTCTTTCTGAGGATGTGCAGAATGATTCTGTCATGTCAGCAGTATGCTAATTATGTACTCATAGCCTCATCAGGGGCTATGGGAATTGTACAAAGGTGCAAATGTATTGATTGTGAAATCAATAAGGGACTGTATAAAAAGTGGCACGGAATATCCTTAGGTGTGCTAGCTTTGTGGGAAACCACCTAATACCCAGACTTAAGTAATTCTGAAATAAACAATATCTTGACCTAGTGTGTAGATTGGTTTATTGCATACGGGGTAACGAATCCAAACTTTTTATTGGACAACAACCTGAGCCACTGCTACTGAGCAGCCGCATGCATTTCATTCTTTGCAATGTACAAACCCACGGAGTGCTCTAAACCCCACCAGCACTGAGGCTTTCAATAAAACCTGTTTGGATCATGTATTTATCCTCCCCGAGGGATGAGAGCTTCAAAGCCAACACAGTTCAACAAATGTTTTTGGCAGTTGGCAACATGTAAAATTGAGACATTTGCAATGTAAAATCTGTTTAAAAAAACAAAATCTTCTTTATTCAGTTACATTTCAAAACTCAAAACCATAGAATTACATTATAGTTTTTTTCTCCTTTGCCAATGTAGTACTTCTGTCTGACCAATAGACAATATAAGCCATTGTAGCTGAATGCCATA
Source organism: Nettapus auritus (assembly GCA_011076525.1). NCBI lineage: Eukaryota > Metazoa > Chordata > Aves > Anseriformes > Anatidae > Nettapus > Nettapus auritus. The sequence goes on from MU015990.1 coordinate 4,025, forward strand.
TACTAGAGATTATCTGAATGCATTCTGAACTTAAGAATACTTTAGATTTATATTTAGCCCTTTGTACATATTACATTTTATACACACAGACGTTAAAAAAATGTAGTTATAATAATAACAAATGTGAATTATGCAAAAAAAAACCCACAGTTCTTCCATAGGTGTCCAACCCCCCACTACTCACCTGTGCATGTTTCTGAGGTGTGTTGTGATAACTAAAACAATGTCTTAATCATGACTGGGATCCTAGATCTTAGATACATAATGCTTGGGATGAAAATGTGAAACGTGCTAATTTGATTTGTGTCAGTATGGAATAATACTAGGGCTGCATTTCTTCTACCAAAGAAAAACAGTGATTAGTGTACATAGTTCTTGTATCATGTAAGGGAAAGAGTCCAGCAATTTGTGTAGGTAGAGGATTTGAAGGCCGAATATTGAGACTGAGACTCAGGCCCGGGAGATAAGAGAACAAAGGCGGTTCAAAATAATTGCTAACTTCTGCATAGGATGCTGTGCAAGTCTCTGGTATCTGGCCAAGAGATTACCGAATAAGGAGAAAGGGGGAGCTGATGGATGATTGAAGGACAAAGCCTGGGAGGAAGACTACGAACCCTGCCTTTTCTAGGAATAGTGACGAGCATGTATTAGTTTAATAACATAAAAACCAGCTAACTAATGTAACAGGTGTGCGTCCTGGTGGAGCAGAGACTCCCGGCGCACCCAGCGCTGTTTGCTTGCCTCTATTCATTTAATAAATTGTAAACTTTGATTGAAATCCTATTTGAGGCCCGATTATTTATCACAAAAACATTAAGACTGCAGCAGAGAGAGTAAATAAAAGTGATAGATTGAATTATCAATATACCTTGCCAATAGCATTGTAAATACAAAGGAAATTCAGAAGACAAAAGAGTAAATACATAGATGAACAACTGCTTGACAATGCAACTCAGCAACCACTTTGCAAGAGTTGCAGCTTTAGACAAAGGCAGAAGAACCCCAACAGATATAATAATAAGGATTTTGTAAAATGTGCAGATCAATTTAGGTGCTACACATTACAAATAGTAGCCCTGATTTCATACAGTATCTAGTCCCAATCCCAAATTTGTGTGAGTTTTTGTTGTTGTTTTTGGTTTTTTTTTTTTTTTTGGGGGGGGGGGGGGGGGGTTGCTTTTTTATTTTTAATAAACAGTCACAGAAAAAGCTACTTTAATTATTTGATGAAACAAACAACAACAAAAAAAAAACATTTGAAGGAAGGCTGGAAGGGAAGAAACGAAGTAAGAGTTAAACTTTGAAAATTTTGGGTAGGCTTTGATACCAGAGTCTCAGTCATCTGAAGTATTATCATATAGAGATCTCTGACAGAAATCTGTGAGTGCTGCTATGCTTATACAGAGTATTTCTGCTCCAACCATCATGAATTGACACATCTCCAGAAACTGCAATTGAAAGTCTCTTCAAAGGATTATAGCTTTTGATTATACTTTGCATATCTTTAGTCCTTATTGCATAGATTTCTGATGTGCTGTTTGTAAAGTTATTGTCTTTATACCCACTTGGGGTAGAACCAAAGGAACTGTCAAGTACTTTCCCAAGGTCTTCTAAATTAATATTTTAAACAAGGTTTCTTGTTTAAAGAAGAAGCTCAACACATTATCTTTCAAAATTAAAAAAAAAAAAGGAAAACAACAACAACAACAACAACAAAAACGTAACCCTCCCCCAAACACAACCCAACTGAGTTCTGATAAAAGCTTACTATGCAGCGCTTTATTAGGAAGGAATCATCACATTCTCTACAGCAAAAGCTGGAAGATGATGTAATGAAGGACTTACTGAGTGATTATAGGCACTGAAGATGTCTTCCATAATGCTGAAGCCAATGATAACGATACATCATTGAATGTGGAGATGAAAACAGGTTATTGTAACCATATGTTGAGAGAAATGGATTAAAAGCAGAAGATTGGCGAGGAGGATGAGATCAGAATGGAAGACTGTTGAGGAGGACTGTAAATACGCTCAAGTGCCCTTGCAGCTGGGAAGGCATAAAGTCTGGAGAGCATCAATGTAGAAAAGCACATAAATTGTACCTACTGCTCTGTGTATTTGGCAAGTAGTGGATCTGTGTATAGATAACATAGGTGTCTGGTAGACTTGGACGTGCCCTATTGGACATGCTTGAGCTCCTGGCCTTGGTACAGAGAAGATCAAAGAAGCACAGTGAGGATCACAGCATGATGGTAAAAACTGCTTGCACAAACCCTTGATAAACAGGTGTAAACAGCAGGCCTGTTATCCTCTAGCATGGACCAAGCTTAGCAGTTCCTGTGTCCCCACTTGTGTGCCTCTGCCCGGGTGTTGCTTCAGGGATCCCCTGGTTGGCAAAGTAATGAAAATAATTTTATTCTTTGTGTTTTAGCTGTGGGTCTGTGGTTGTTCCTGCTGCCTGCCTGTGCTGACTCAAACACACTATTTGTACTTTTTAGTATACATCATAGGGAATGCCCTTTTAGATTAATCAATATTAAATAAAAGGTCATTGCTTAAATTCAGCAACAGATTTATCAAAGTAAATATGAATACATGGAGAATATTATTTTCCAATGAACACTTAAAACATCTAATGAAACTATATAACCCTTTTAACACATCAGTAATCTCTTAGATAATGACAAAAGCATCTGAGATACATGAAGGACATCAGACTGGAAAATAAATGCAAAAATCAATCAGCAAACAAATTCTCTAAAATAAAACTTACCTTTGAGCCATCCAAACTGATTATCCTGTAGACATTTCTTGTGCTGTCATAGAAGTAGGACACAGTAACAGCATGCTTGCTCGTGGGAACCCAGTTCTTCTTAGTGTTTGGGTCAATGTGGAAGACGTGAGCTTGGATGCTGAAGATGGGTTGTTCCCTGAAGGACAAAGTAAAAGCCATTAATCTAATTGGGACATAATATTGCTGCATGTGTTACCTACCTTTTGTGCCCATTGAGATGCACACATTCCACTTTTCTTAATACATTTTTCCTAACTTCTTTATGTGTTGCTGCATACAGCAAAACACATCAAAATACATATGCAAGCAATATGCAAGCCTTCTAAAGCAAAGTCATTACCTAGTTGTAGAATCAGATAAAGACAGACATCTCCATATAGACTCACCCGTCCCATCACCACCCCAGCCCTCACCCTCCATCTATCCCTTTAAATTGACCACCAGTAATACATATGTAACTTCATTTCATTACACTGTGCATTGCAGATCTTTTAATATTCTGCTTATTCAAATCAACCTTAGGCCATAATCTAAAACTGAACTAGCTGATTCAATGTAATTACTCTAAAACCGACATTAATTAAGGTCAGAAACATATAATGTTAAACCCAAATTCTTTGTAGTGTCACACCTGAATGTTTTCACAGCAATAGTAAATATGCGTAACACACATAGTTCAAAGTTAACTGCTTAGCAAATAAAATTATATAAGGTAAAAAAATTACTGCACTTCAGAATTTACAACTTTACAACATTACCAAGATATAAAGTATTGCATAGAAATAAAAAAAGAAAAAAATTGTATCACTAGGATGGTTGTCAGTATAAAATTAACTACATTTTACTGACAAATAGATTGCTTTATTTTTCAGGGAATATTGTAATCAAATCCCACCAAAGGTATGAAATACCAGAATATTAAGTTGGGTTTACCTTTGTAGGTTTTAAAACTATTTTGCTTTCTCCCATTTCTAGCATGTGAAGAAACACATCGTTCATCTCTGCCCTCATCACCCTGTAAGTAAGAGGTAAGTTCTAAATACATTTTTCCGTCTCAAATAAAAACAAAATTCAAAACAAGATTTTGGGTACTCATAGTAAAGGGGTTTCGATCTGGCCTCATTACAAAAAAGTACACGTGAATTCTCAGAAACATCCCTACTTCTTAGCAGCAAGAGCACTAGCTGCTTTAAGCAGTGGAATCGCAGAATGGTTGAGGCTGGAAGGGACCTCTGAAAGTCATCTGGTCCAACCCCACTGCTCAAGCAGGGACATCTAAAGCAGGTTGCCCAGGACCATGTCTAGACTGCTTTTGAATGTCTCCAAGGCGGGATACTCCACAACCTCTCTGGGCAACCCACTCCCATGATCAGTCACTCTCACAGTAAAGAAGTGCTTCCTGATGTTCAGATGAAATCTCCTTTTTTTTTCTGTATTTGATTTATCAGAGTCCCTAAGTGAACAACACTATTATATGTAATTTGTTTTGGAGTAGTGTCTCTGGGCCCCAATGAAATATTTCAAGTTCCAGGGAGCAAAAGACAACCTACAACCACAAAAAAACCTTAGTCTAGTGTGTGACTGATTTCAACAGGCTAATGAAGCAAATAATCAGGACAGAGAGAATAAAAGTAATGTCTTCTAATAAACTATTTATTCTCATATCATTGTCTGCTTAGCTATATTGCTCTAAACAAGCAGATGATTTCCAAAGCTTATACTAAGTGTTTGACTTTTGGACTATTCCTTTTTGGTTCATGTGCCTTTGTCTTCATTAACTGATTAGTAGGGTAGCATGCAATAGTGGTTCTGTATGACAATTCTGTGTGACTGAGAATTTGAGGAGTGAGAATATCCAACTGAGGAATAAAGGCACTGTAAACAACTTTTTATATGCAAATAGAATAAAAGAAAAATAATTAAACATTTGTTTATCCTCATTAGACCTTTTCTCAATATGTCAGACCACAAATTCACCTCAAGGTTGTTCCATCAGGAATCAGGTAGAAGTCAGTGATACCTAAATGATGATTCCTACGTTGAAGAGTATTTCTTTCACAGGATCTGGATTTCCTAGCACAGTCCCTCTTGCTGCTGTAGTAGGAGGAGCAGAATGTTCCATAATATTCAGAGAAAACTGAGTCCAATTTCTCAACTGGAATATAAGTCTGTGCTTCGCCTATATGGGAAGAAGTGCTCCTTCTCAAGTTTGCTGCCTTATCCCTTTAGTTAGTTAGCCTGATTTATTCTGAATAACTTAAGAACATGCTAAATGCCAAAAGTGCCATCACAGGTATTTGTGAGATCCTTGTATTCGCCTTCCACAACTTTTCATCTTTTCCTTATATTATTAATCCCCCAGAGAGCCCTTCTTTTCATACTATGAGATCTCATCTTTGTTATTTAAGGCTTATATATCAAAATGTTGCTATTATCTATCACCTGATTGTCTCAAGGAATTCTAGTAAATTTGTAAAAAAATCCCTCTACATTGGCTCTTTCTCAGAACGTTATCTGTTTTTCTGTCTATTCATTATATATCTTTTTACAGTTTCTACCACTCTGATACAAAAGATCATATTTACTGCCTTGTATTTCTTCAGCTATTTATTCCAAACCTCAGCATCATGCTTTCCACTTACCAATCCTCTACTCCTCAAGTCAATTTAAATAATAGGTTACCTATGAGAATGTGAGGTCTATCTACAAGTCTTAAATGAGTATCATCTAGTTCTGGTGATCTGTTGCCAATTTTATCATCTGTTCTGAGACCTTTTTTTGATGCTGGATTACTGTTTCAGCACGATAACTTTATTTCCTTAAATATTCAGGAAACATATGCTTTTAAATAACTTGACAGATGAAATATAGGATACCAGTGGAGAAAAATAATACTTCCTTAAGTACTAAGAGCCTACCAGGAGAAGAAGTTTAAAGACAATAAGTTTTTTTACATCTTGGATAGCAAGTGAAGTTCTAATTGAAATTAGCTGAGATTTTGTCACACAAAAGTAGCCTTCATACCTCCTAAATACATGCAGTGCAAAACAATATCTTTGCTGCTGCTGGAGAAATTTAGAAGCTGTTGGTGAAGTTTCCAGTTTTTGCAGAATCAGTTTAGTCTTTAGTTGACCATAACAAGGTCATATTCTGTATAAAAGCAGTAGCTAGCAAAAACAAATGTTTGGCTACTATAGCAATTGGTGTAATGTAAAGCTGAGAGCAATGAAGTCAATTTTTTCTCTAGCCAGAGAATTTAGGCCCAATTCTTAATCAAGTGATTTAATTCCTCAAGCTCGAGGCTGCATGCATTTCAAAACTGCTGCTTTCGCTATTTTCTAGAAGAGGTATATGTAGCAGAGTAATCAATCTTCACAAAATTCACAGTTGAATGTGAAATTGTTGAATTTAGTGTTCAGTGTATGTGAGTGTTCAGTTCAATGAATTTGTTCTTTAGCTTGATTGATGTCAATGGGGTTACATCAAGAAATGAACTTGACTCAGTATTCCCAGTGCTGTTTTCTTAGCTATTTAAATTATAAATGCAGTTAAAATTTGGGAAGAAATTAGTATTGTTTCAATCATGAAAGAATGAAGCCTGTTAAAGTCTCTAGGCTAATAATGACCACAGTAAGCTTCAGAACCAGATCATTTATTGTAAGGAAGAGAGTAAAACAGCTAAGCACCACACAGATGCTCTCTCACTCCCCCTCCTCAGCAGGATGAAGGTGGGGGAGAAACTAAGATGAAGGGAAACTTACAGATTTGAGATAGAAGCAATTTAAAGAAAGAAAAGAAAAGAAAAGAAAAGAAAAGAAAAGAAAAGAAAAGAAAAGAAAAGAAAAGAAAAGAGAAAAGAAAAGAAAAGAAAAGAAAAGAAAAGAAAAGAAAAGAAAAGGCCATGCATGGAAGCAAAAGGAGAAAAAAAAAATCTATACTCCCTATCAGCAAATGATGTCCAGCTAATTCCTGGAAGCAGGGCCCCAATAAGCATGATGTCATATGGTATGGAATATCCCTTTGGTCAGTTTAGGTCAGCTGTCCCAGCTATGTCCCCTCCCCACCTCTTGCCCACCCCCAACTTACTGGCCTTTGGGGGTGGGAGGTTAGAGAGACAGCTTTGATGCTATGCAATCACTGCTCAACAATAGGCAAAACATTGGTGCGATATCAACACCGTTATAGCTACAAGTGCAAAGCACAGCATTATATGCTCTGCTGTGGGGAAAGTTAACTCCATCCAGTCAGTCCCAGTACAACTAACCATATCTGAGGTGTTGGTTTTGTTTTAAATGCTATCAGCAACAGGTTAAACTTTGCTGCATCATAATTTTCCTGTCATAAACAGAGTACATTATGTCTGAAAGGAACTGAAAGGTATGTCACTGTGTATCTCACTTAAATGAGTATCTAATGAGGAGAAAAAATTAAAAATTCTACTGACAATTTAACTTCATAAAATGTTAAGTACAGCATTTTTTTCTGCATGTAGTGTAACTATTTCACACCTTCTCTCTTTTTTTTTTAAACATATGTACTTTCAGTTTGCAGAAAAATTTCAGGAATTCAAAGAAGCTGCACGACTAGCAAAGGAAAAATCCCAAGAAAAGATGGAGCTAACAAGTACACCCTCTCAAGTGAGTCTTATTCTCTGATTCAAGCTTAGTACTTCATGCTTTGTGCTACCTTCTGTTTTAAGAATTCGCATTGTATCTTACACACGTATTAAGAATGAACAGGGTACTTCCCAGTTAACCTGAATCCTCTAAACAGTCAGCTAGAAGTGTCAAGAAATCGAAGAGGGTAACAAAGATTGTGAAGGGTCTAGAGGGGAAGATGTATGAGGAGTGGCTGAGGTCACTTGGCTTGTTCAGCTTAGAGAAGAGAAGGCTGAAGGGAGACTTCATAGTGGTATAAAGCTTCCTCACAAGGGGGAGCAGAGGGGGAAGCACTGATCTCTTCTCTCTGGTGAACAGGGATAGGACCCGAGGAAACGGCTTGAAGTTGCAACAGTGGAGGGTCAGGCTGGATATTAGGAAAAGGTTCTTCACTGAGAGGGTGGTCGGGCACTGGAACAGGCTCCCCAGGAAAGCGGTCATGGCACCAAACCTGTCGGAGTTCATAAAGCTTTGGACAATGCTCTCAGACATATGGTATGATTTCTGTGTGGTCCTGTGTGGAGCCAGGAGTTGGACTCAATGATCTCTGTGGGTCTCTTCCAACTCAGGATATTCTATGATTCTAAGAATGCATTTAACATACATTAAAGAAGAGTCAAAGGTGTTTGCTTTAGAACAAAATTAGCCTTTTGTTTTGCCCATTCCTTTCTTTGAGCTTTCCCCCAGAAAATGTTAAAGTAAAGTAAAGTAAATGATAAGTAAATCTATAGTAAAGACCTTCTGTGTTTTTTCTTATTGTATCTATGAAACTTAAGGTGATACACTGTAAAGGACTTCATATAAGAAACATTAAAAAAACAATCAAAGTTAAAACAGCAAACTATTTCTACTTATTTCCTACTGTGTAGTATTCACCTGTGAAGTGTGTTGAAGGAAGATGAGAGTCATATGTGGGTTCTGGGGGTTTATTATAGTTAGCCTATTTGTTTTAAGCAATAGTGAAGACAAAGGTAAATCTTGCTCTTAGAAGATGAAACAGTTTTAAAACTTCAGCAGGGATTTCTGAGTTGAGTAGAATTAATACAATTGATTCTTTTTTTTTTCTTTTTTTTTTTTTTTCCCCTAGGGAATGCATCTTTATGCATTGAATCAGTGCATTTCTTGTGTGCTTTGCATTACGATATACTTCTGATCTTTGATAGAACAAGGATGGCAGGAAGTTTACAACATGCTGTATGAATAGGTTTCTTGCCACTAGAAAGCTACATCCTTCTAAGAGAAGTCAGTGGAACAAGGACAAAAGTATACCCAGGTTGCTAGGTTGGCTTTTGGTATTAAAGAGAAGCTGCTTGCTCTAGCGTAACAAGAAAAAAACAAGGTTGTCTTTTTTATTAGTTTTCTTGACTGACACTGAATTTCTGAAAAATTTCATAAATAAACACATAAATAATAGAAATATGTATTTCGGTATTATAATCTAGTATACATTTGGCTTTACGTGCAGTAAAGTACTTCAGACAGGCCTCTAGTTACTTGATAGAGGTGGGGAGAAGAATCCTGGAGTGCAACTTCCTGGTCCAGGTATGAGGCAAACCAACCAGAGGAGAAGCATTACTGGACCTGGTGCTCACCAGTGCAGATTAACTCATTGAAGAGGTTAAGACTGGAGGCAGACTGGGCTGCAGTGACCATGCTCTGGTTGAGTTTGTGATCTCGAGGAATATGGGCGAAGAGTGAAGTCAGGACCCTGAACTTCTGAAGAGCAAACTTGCAACTGTTTAAAGACCTAACAGATGAGATCCCATGGAACACTGTCCTTAGGGACAAAGGAGCTGATCAGAACTGGCAACTATTTAAAGATACTTTCTGATGCTTGATCACCCTCTCCATGAAGAAATTATTCCTACTATCCAATCTAAACCTCCCCCAGTGGAACTTGAGGTGATTTCCTTACATCCTATAACTTGTCACATGAGAAAAGAGACTGTCATTGCAATCTCCTTTCAAGTACTTGTAGAGAGCAATGGGGTCTCCCCTGAGCCTTCTCTTCTCTGGACTAAACAACCCCAGTTCCTTCAGCTGCTCCTCATAAGACTTGTTTTCTAGTCTCTTCACCAGCTTCGTTATTCTTCTCTGCGCACGCTTGAGCAACTCAATATCTTTCTTGCAGTGAGGGGCCCAAAAATGAACATAGTACTCAAGGTGTGGTCTCACCAGTGCTGAGTAGAGGGACAATCACTTCCCAAGTCCTGCTGGCCCCACTATTTCTGATGGAGGCCAGGATGCCATTGGCCTTCTTGGCCACCTGGGCACACTACTGGTTCACGTTCTGCTGGCTGTTGACCAGCACCCCCAGGTTCTTTTCTGCAAGGCAACTTCCCAGCCACTCTTCCCCAAGCCTATACCGCTACATGGGGTTGTTTTGACCCAAGTGCAGCACTTACCCTTGTTGAATGTCATGCAATTGAATGAATGTGGCCCATCCAGAATGTAGCTTATCCAGATCCCTCTGCAAAGCCTTCCTACCCTCAAGCAGATCAACACTTCCCCCCAACTTGGTATCATCCACAAACTTACTGAGGGTTCATTCAGTCGCCTCATCCAGATAATTGATAAAAATGTTAAACAAAACTGGCCCCAAGACTGGATTGAACTCCATTCACTATGACTCTTTGAGCCCGGCCATCCAGACAGTTTTTCAACCAGCAAAATGTACACAAGTCCAAGCAATGAGCAGCCAGGTTCTTCAGAATACTGTTAGAAACAGTGTCAAACACTTTACTAAAATCCAGTTAAACAATATCCACAGCCTTTCCCTCATCTGCTAAGTGGGTCATTTGTCATAGAAGGAGATCAGGTTAATCAGGAAGGACCTGCTCTTTTCAACCAGGACGCACGTTGATTGCTTCAGATTGCTTGATTGTCCTGTATGTGATGTGTGATGGCACTCAAGATCATCTTTTCCATGACCTTCTCTGGATCTGAGGTCAAACTGACATTAATTAATAATTAATTAAAATATCCTTATCTAATCCCGTGAGTTGTTCTTTCCTTTACTTCTTCCCCTCCTCATCTGAGGAGGGGGAGTGAGAGAGCGGTTGTGGTGTTCAGTTGCCCAGCACGGTAAAACCACCACAGCCTGTAACTCCCCAGATCCTCCTTCCTGCCCTTCTTGTAGATGGGTGTCACATTTGCTAACCTCTAGTCAACAGGGACGTCCCCGGTTAGACAGGACCACTAGTAAATTATTGAAAGTGGCTTGGCGAGCACTTCTCTCAGCTCCTTCAGCACGTTAGGATGAATCCCATCCAGCCCCTTAGACTTTTGAACATTCAAAATATGTAGGAGGTCATGCACTTTCCCATTGGATTGTAGAGGTTTCATCTCACTCCCTGTCACCATCTTCCAGCTCCAGGGGGCTGTATATAATAATATCAGGTGAGAGAGAGAGAGCTCTATAATAAGCAGGAGGCTGGATACTTGCAAATAAATCATATTGCAGTTGTGTTTTGTACAGGATAATATGAATTTTATGGTAATGCATTCCTATGAGGGATGCTGGAAATCAGTGAGCCTCACAGTAATATTGCCTAAAATTCCTATCTCATTTAGAATTAATTTTAGTACTTATGCATATATTGTCTTCCCGAGCAAGTTGGTTTGTAACTCTAATATGTCATTTTTTTTGTTTTACTTAAGGAATCAGCTGGAGGGGATATTCAGTCTCCTTTAATGCCAGAAAGTATTAACGGGACGGATGATGAGAGAGTGACACCAGAAGTGATGCAGAACTCGGACCCAAGGGTTGAACCAACCCAGAACGCATTGCCATTTACTCATAGGTACAGATTCCATTCCCACATCCTGATTAAGTGATATCTGTCTCCTTCCTTGTTAAAGGGACCTTCTTCCATATTGTGGTTTCTACCTAACACAGTTAAGAATTTAATTATGCGAGTTAAAAAATAATAATACAGGACTGGCTTTCATACTTGCAATGTAATATTTGTTCCCTCCCCCTTCCCCCCCCCAAAAAAAAAAAAAAAAAGTATGAGGAAATCTCTTAGAATAAGATTTGGGGGTGGCAATATGTATTTTTTATAGTTTAATCAGCTCAGTGTGAGCACTTGAACACTGGTTAGTATAGCTGTCCCTTTAACAGGAAACGTTATTTCAGTGTCTGACATCTTGGTCAGCCTTTCAGTGATGAGCTGTGGAAAGAAAAGACTGTCCCTTTAACAGGAAACATTACATCTTGTTACTATTTTCCCCCACATCCAATAAAAGATGGAGATTCTCCTTAGTCCTCCATTTCTTGTTTATGTCCTTAAATATATATATATATAGTCTTTAACTGTAGTGGCCAAGTTATGCTCTAGGTGGGCTTAAGCCCTTCAAATTTCCTCCCAGCATAACCTCATAACACCTTTGTATACATTGCTAAGGTCCCCTTCAAACTGTTATCATATCAGAGAATGGCTCGTGCTGTAAGGGACCTTTAAAGACCATCTTGTTCCACCTCCCCTGCCATGAGCAGGGATGCCACCAACTAGTACCGGTCCGAGAACAGACCCCTGAGGTTGTCCCACTTCTCAAGCTTGTCCAGGTCCTTTTGGGTGGCATCCCTTCCTTCTCTTGTATCAACTGCACCACTCAGCTTGGTGCCATCTGCAAATTTGCTGAAGGTACACTCAATCCTGTTGTCTATGTCATTGAGAAAGATATTAACAAGTACCGGTCCGAGGACAGACCCCTGAGGTACACCACTCGTCACTCGCCTCCACTTGGACGTAGAGCCATTGACCACCGCTCTCTGGGTGTGACCTTCAAGCCAAGTCCTTATCCACTGAATGGTCCACCCATCAAATCGATCTGTCTCCAATTTGGAGAGCAGGACATCATGTGGTGCCGTGTCAAAGGCCTTACAGAAGTCAGCGTAGATGACATTGGTCAGTCTTCCCTTATCGACTGATGCAGTCAGTCCGTCACAGAAAGCCACCAGATTGGTCGGATACAATTTGCCCTTGGTAAAGTCGTGCTGGCTGTTTCTGATGACCTATTTGTCTTGCATGTACAAGCCTTCTCTTTAGACTGAAGAGGCCCAGCTCCTTTCTGCACAGGAGAGATCATAGAATCATAGAATCCTTAAGGTTGGAAAAGACCTCTAAGGTCATCTGGTCCAACCATCCACCTACCACAAATAGTGCCCACTAAATCATGTCCCTAAGCACTACATGTACCCTTTTTTTACCCTTTCCTTAGGGTCAGTGACTCTACCACTTCTCTGGGCAACCTGTTCCAATACCTAACACTCTTTCTGAGAAGAAATTTTTCCTCATATCCAACCTGAACCTCCCCTGGCACAGCCTGAGGCTAGTAACCTGGGAGAAGAGGCTTACACCTACATCACTACAACCTCCTTTCAGGTAGTTGTAGAGAGCAATAAGGTCGCCCCACCCCGACAGTATGAGATAGTATGAGGAAATCTCTTAGAAGAAGATTTGGGGGTGGCGATATGTGTTTTTTACAGTTTAATCAGCTCGGTGTGAGCACTTGAACAGTGGTTAGTATAGCTGTCCCTTTAACAGGAAACATTTCAGTGTTTGACATCTTAGTAACGGTAAGTGCTTCATAGAATATGGCAGTTAAATTATTTTTGCATGTTTTTTTTAAATGATAACATTGGATGAGCCTTTCAGAATGAGTTGTGGAAAGAAAAGGGACTCTTACAACACTTCTCGATTATACAATTTAAAGCAATCTTTAAGTGAACAGTTCTCTGTTGGTTGAAAAGTTTTTTCAACTTTTTTTTCAAAACATGATAAATGAGCAGTTCTGCTTAAGACTAAATTATGATTTGGTGCACTAGGAATTCTGTACTCCATTGCTCTTTATGAAAACTAGGACTTTTTATTTAATCATACAAACCATGAACTAAGTTAGATATATCTTGCCTATTAGAAATTGTAAATGGGACACACTCAGTAACACACATTATCTACTAAGACTATGGAAAGTAACATAAATATTTAATAAACTTAGAGTAAAGCTAGAAATACTATATTTTAATAATATGATCTTGATACAGTTTAAATAGTTTAAGAGCTCTTGATCAAAGGTTGGGGAACACCAGGACCTCGGATAGTTCATGCAAATAATTCAGAATGAGCGGAGATGGAACTGGAATCTTTCAAGACTTCTAATTTTTTGTAAGAGAATAGTACTCTTAAATGTACCTGGAAAAAAACACGAAACATGTTCAAATGAGAAAAAGTTGAATCTTTTCATTAATTTTTTTGGAAGTGATTGTGTTTATTTTTATATTTCTACTGTTAGCAGTGCATCTATTATATGTTTAAGAAGCGGTGCTTTGTAAGAGGGCTATGTGCATGTTGAAGGAGTATTATAGATGCTGCACATCCATCAGTGTTCTATAAAGAATTCATTTAAACTTGTTTTTGTATTAGAATTCTCAGTATTTTTGTGAAAAGTTGTTATGATAAAGTCCACACTCTAGTAGTTCGGTTTGTTTGTTTAAAAAAAAAAAAAAAAAAAAAAAAAAAGCTGCAAGATTTTCCATTTCTTTTTGCATATATAAATTTGTTTTCTGTTATGCCAATGCATTAACTACACTTTGCTCTACATTTAGCATAACTGAAGATATTTATGAAACTACCCAGCTGTAATTTTGGATGGTGTAAAATAGAGGTTACAGAAGTTACATGTATTGCATTTTTCTATCTATTTCATTTATGCAAAGTGAGTGCCTGGCCTTAGTTTATTGTCTGGTTATATACCACTAGCTAGAATAGGTCTTCTGACAATCTCTCTGTGTTTAGAGGGTCACTTCTTATGATAATTCTCAAAAGGCCAGAGTTTTGTCTTGCTCATGGTAGCCTCAAGTTAGCGAGCTATTACTGAAGAAAACCCCATTTTTTAAAACCCTTTGAAATTAATTGAGTTTTAGTCTAGATAAGGTTTTTGTTATGAATAAATAAAAATGTATATAGGCCACTCTTATTTATACTGACAAGTTCAACTGAGGTCATTTATAAATTATTTGTATATTATTGAAAATGCTTTTGAGTGCTTTCTGACAATTTTTTCGTATAGAAAGAAAAGCCTTTGTGTGTGTGTGTTTCCCTCTATCAGAGGGGAACTGCTATTCAAATATATATACTCCAAAAGATACCAGTTATTTCCCAGGCACAATTACGCTTTTCAAGCTGATGGCAGAACTTAGCTTGAAAATCATCTACCTTGATTGGATTTAATTGTTAGCTATAACAATTAGGCTCTTTAAAAAGGCAGTATATAACACATGCAGAAAAGAGGTGGAAACTGCAGCCTTCAGGACTGTGTTAGTCCTGTCTAAATGGTCATGTTTTTGAATAGGCATTTCATAATGTTAAGTGGGCAACTAGCAACTAGGTAGACATACCTAATTGCTTGTGCTGACTGGAAGGGTGTTTTCTGAAGGCAGTTTGCTTGCCCCTGTTTTAAAAATAAATAAATAAATAAACCACAAACAAACAAAAACTTTACACCCTGATCCTTAGAGACTTTGCAGGTTTTATCGTGCTAGGCAGCTGAACACCACAACTGCTCTCTCACTCCCCCTCCTCAGATGAGAAGGGGAAGAAGTAAAGGAAAGAACAACTCACGGGCTGAGATAAGGATAATTTCATTGAAGGAAAAAAAATAATTATTAAGAAAAGATTATTATTACTTAATTTAACTAAAGGGAAAAAAGGGAAAGGGGAAAAGGGAGGGGGAAAGGGAAAAAACAAAACAAAACAAGTAAAGGCTATGTGGAAGTGCAGAAGAAAGAAATTACTCTCTATTTCCCACAAATGAGCGATGCCTGACCATGTCCTTGAAGCAGGGCCTCAACGCACATAGCCGGTGTTCGGGAGGAGGACAGGCGTTTTCGCAACGAGAGCCCACCCCTCCCCTCTTCTTCCTTTTTCCATGTTTTATTGCTGAGTGTGACATCATATGGTATGGAATATCCCTTTGGTTAGTTTAGGTCAGCTGCCCTGGTGATGTTTCTTTCTCACTTTTTTGCCCACCCCTCAGGAGGGTTAGAGAAAGTCCTGATGCTGTGCCAGCACTTCTCAGCAGCAGACACAACACTAGTGTGATAACACTGCTGTTCTAGCTACAAGTGCAGAGCATGGCACTGTATGGGCTGCTGCAGGGAAAGTTAACATCCCAGCCAGACCCAGTACAACCTCCATGCCTTATTCTATAACATTTGTGTCACTCTCAGGTCCCCCATACTTTAGCATATAAGTATTCTCATCACCATTGTTCCTGGTTCTTTAATAGATTGATAGGTAGGTATATCTTTTCATTTTATAGGTCTTTATCGGAAAATGTCCATAAGAACTGTTGACAATGTCTTCATCTGCCAAAGTGGTCACTCAGGGCAGGCGGAGTTGGATGACTGGACGCAAGCACCAGCTTAGCTCAGGACCTGGTTGCACTTGCCCAGTTCCTTGCAAAGTTGACCTGTCATTGATCGTTCAGTGTCTTCCTACAACAAATAACTTATATTACAGATTAGTTTTCCCCCAAGGATAAATCACCTTGAGGCACGCACCTGATATCCCCATTCTTTTGCATGACCCAGCAGGTGACAAGATTGTTTCGGAAATTACTCCCATTGTCAGACTCAGTTCTCTCTGGTGTACCATGATGCCACAGCACTTGCCTTTATAGGCCCAATATACTGTTTCGGGCCATGACAAGGTTTACGGGGTATGTTTCCAGCCACCCAGTTTTTGCTTCTACCATGGTGAGTATGTACCGTTTGCCTTGGCGGGTTTGTGGGAGTAGTCCGATATAGTCAATTTGCCAGGCCTCACCATATCAAAACCCTAGCCACCTCCCCCTGTTCCAGGGAGATTTTACCTTCACGGCTCTCTTGATTGCAGCACAGGTCTCACACTCATTGGTAACCCGCGTGATGGCCTCAGTGGTCAGGTCCACACCTCGATCACGAGCCCATTTGTATGTGGCATCCCTCCCCAGATGTCCTGATGTTTCATGGGCCCATCGAGCTACAAACAGCTCACCCTAACGTCCCCAGTCCAGGTCCACCTGAGCTACTTCAATTTTTGAAGCTCGATCCACCTCTGCGTTATTCTGTTGTTCATCAGTGGCTTGATTCTTAGGCATGTGAGCATCTATATGATGTACCTTTACAGCCAGGTTTTCTACCCGGGCAGCAATATCTTGCCACGGGGTAGCAGCCCAGATAGGTTTACCTCTACACTGCCAGTTGCTCTGTTTCTGTTGCTGCAGCCACCCCCACAGAGCATTTGCCACCATCCATGATTCAGTGTAGAGATACAGTACTGGCCATTTTTCTCTTTCGGCAATCTCCAAGGCTAGTTGTATGGCTTTTACTTCTGCATACTGACTTGACTCGCCTTCTACTTCCATGGCCACCACCACTCATCGTGTGGGACTCCACACAGCAGCTTTCCATTTCCAATGGCTCCCTACCACACGGCAGGATCCGTCAGTGAAGAACACATACTGCTTTCTGTCTTCTGGCAACTCATTATATGGTGGTGCCTCTTCAACATGAATTACCTCTTCTATTGCTACTCCAGAAATCCCTTCCTCCAGCCAGTCCATGATCTCTTCCAGGATTCCTGGAAGATTAGATTTTCCCATTCGAGCCCACTGTGTGATTAATGCTATCCACTTGCTCGACGTAGCATCAGTTGCATGGTGTGTACTGGGGATTTTCCCTTTGAACATCCAATGTAACACAGGTAGCCGTGGGGCCAAAAGGAGTTGTGCTTCTGTACCCACAACTTCTGAAGCAGCTCAAACCCCCTCGTAAGCTGTTAATATTTCCTTTTCAGTTGGGGTGTAATTGGCTTCTGATCCTCGATAGCCCCGGCTCCAGAAACCCAGAGGTCGACCTCGAGTCGTGCAGGCCCAAGGGCTACTGCACGAGCTATTTCTTGTTTGATTTCTTCAAAGGCCTGTTGTTGCTTGGGGCCCCACTCAAAATAGTTTCTCTTTTGAGTCACTCGATATAGAGGACTCACAAGCTGACTATAGCCTGGAGCATGCATTCTCCAAAATCCCACAAGGCCTAGGAAAGCCTGTGTTTCTTTTTTGCTAGTTGGCAGAGACATTGCCATTATTTTGTTGATCACATGCGTTGGAATATGGCAACTTCCATCCTGCCATTTTACCCCCAAGAACTGGATTTCCTGTGCAGGTCCCTTGACCTTACTCTGTTTAATGGCAAAACCAGCTTTCAGGTGAATTTGGATTACTTTTTTCCCTTTCTCAGAGACTTCTTCTGCTGTGTTGCCCCACACAAGGATGTCATCAATGTATTGCAAATGTTCAGGAGCTCCCCCTTGTTCCAGTGCAGACTGGATCAGTCCATGGCAAATGGGAGGGCTGTGTTTCCACCCCTGGGGCAGTCGATTCCAGGTGTACTGGACACCCCTCCAAGTGAAAACAAACTGTGGCCTACATGCTGCTGCCAAAGGGATGGAGAAAAATGCATTAGCGATATCAATTGTGGCATACCACTTGGCTGCCTTTGACTCTAGTTCATACTGGAGTTCTAGCATGTCTGGCACTGCAGCACTCAGCGGTAGCGTGACTTCATTCAGGCATCAATAGTCCACTGTTAGCCTCCACTCGCCATTAGACTTTCGCACTGGCCATATGGGACTGTTAAAGGGTGAGCGAGTCTTGCTGATCACTCCTTGGCTCTCCAGCCGATGAACCAACTCATGGATGGGAATCAGGGAGTCTCAGTTGGTGTGATATTGCCATCTGTGTACTGTTGTGGTAGCGATTGGTACCTGCTGTTCTTCAACCTTCAGCAATTCTACAACGGAAGGGTCTTTTGAAAGGCCAGGCAGGGTAGACAGCTGCCTAATCTTCTCTGTGCTCAAAGCAGCTATGCCAAAAGCCCACCGGTACCCTTTTGGTTCCTGGAAGTACCCTCTCTTGAGGTAGTCTATGCCGAGGATGCACGGAGCCTCTGGGCTAGTCACGATGGGATGCTTTTGCCACTCATTCCCAGTTAGACTCACTTCAGCTTCCAATACAGTTAGCTCTTGGGATCCTCCTGTCACTCCAGAGATAGAGATGGGTTCTGTCCCTTTGTAGCCTGATGACATTAAGGTACATTGTGTGCCAGTGTCCACTGGAGCTTTGTATTCTTGTGGCTCCGATGTGCCAGGCCATCGGATCCACACAGTCCAATAAATCCGGTTATCCCTCTCCTCTACCTGGCCAGAGGCAGGGCCCCTCTACTTCCGTTTGGAGTGTCTGCCACTTAATTCTTGCACATGAGAAGCAGAGGTCCCTTCATCAGGGTCAAGAATAACATCAGCTCTTCTACTGCCTCTGGAGAATGGCCCAACAGAAACCAGAGCAGCATTTTTCTTAGGAGCCCCTCTTCTTGCTGCTGTCTTTCCTTTCAGTTCATGTACCTGAGCAATTAGGGTTGAATTAGGTTCACTATCCCACTTTCTCTTATCTTCCCCGTGGTCACGCAGATAAAACCACAAGGTGCCACGTGGTGTGTGTCTTGGGTACTCTCTCTCTTGAGCAGGAAAATACTGCTTCTTAGTGGCTGAGATATCACTGTCTGGATGAGGAGGGATATGCTAGTTCTACAAGGTGGTCAAGTCTTTTGAACAGTTTCTCCACAGCTGAGACACAGGCCCGTAGCGGAGCAGAGAGATTGTCTTCGTATTTTTGAAGATGGTTGGACACAGCATCCACTGTTGGTCCCATCCCCTCATCCCAATTAAATATTGCCAGTGTACTGGCATGTGATGGTGGTGCACTCCGCACCAATTTACGCCACATGGATGTTGTACACTGGACTTCATCGGGATCTCTAGGTGTCTGGGCATTGTCCAAATCACTATAAATCATCTCCAGCACAGCTAATTCCCGCAGATGCTGGAGACCTTTATCCACAGTCGCCCACTTGCCGCCTTGATATACAATGTCTTCCTTATGGGGATACCTTTCTTTCACAGCTGCCAGGAGTCGCCTCCAAAGGCTGAGAACCTGTGTCCCTCTCCCAATTACTCTGTCAATGAGCCTTTCTCTAGAGAGGGATCCCAGCTGCTTGGCTTCACTGCCTTCTAATAGTTGGCTACTGGCCCCAGTGTCCCAGCATCGAAGCAGCCAAGTGAGGATGTGTTCACCTGGATGTCGACCGTAATCCTTTCGTATTTCTTGCAACTCACTCAGGGATAGGGATCAGGTGGTTTCTGATTCCTTTATGATTTCTGTCTCTTCTTCCTGCTGTTTTTGTGATGGCTCTGCTTTAGAGGTGCCTGCCTTTTCTCCTTCTCCCTCCTTCTTAGGAGAGGCTTCTTCCCTTACTAAACAAGCTGACTTCCGTTTCCATTGTTTTGACTTGACTATGGGGGCGACTGATACCATAGTCGGTTGGTCCTCTGGGTCAGCCACAGCACGTGTCATCTGGTCATCAGATTCAGAGACTTCTTCCCTCTCTTCAAAGTGCTGGATGATGTTAAACAGTGTTTGATAGGAGTAAGCCAGGACCCAGCACAATGCTGCAAGCTGTCGTTCTCCGGCATTGTCAGGGTCAGGGCATACGACTCTCAAACATTCTGTCAGGTTTTTAGGATTTTGCACTTGTTCAGGGGTGAAGTTCAAAACTATTGGGGGAGACACCCGTGACAGGTACCTGCCTATATCCTCCCACACACCTTGCCACTTGCCACAAGGCTGTTTCGGGACAGATTGCCAGGTAAGCTTTCTAAACAATCGGCTAATCTTAGAGAGAAGAGGAGCCCCGTTATGCAGAATTAGAAATAGCAATATATGGGTTACACATGGATATTCAAAATACTCAAAAACTGTTGTAATTAGCCCACTGTGAAAGAAGGAGACTGTACCGTTCCTGATATTATTCATAAACCGACTTCCATATGAGGAAAGTAAGGCAGTGCAATTCTGAATATTCTCTAAAAGATATTTTCCATGAGACCCAAAATAATAACAGGGCAGAGCCTGAATGCCAGATTAAACTCAAGGCCAGTGCTTGGCATCACAGCGAGTTTAAAAAAACGAACACAGATTGTGGCACATTCTTGGATCAGATATAGAGGAGAAAGTAGAATATGAAATGGATTGCAGGACACATGATCAAACTAGCCAATATTAACAGGACACTGAACATGGTGACTAGTAAGTAAGTGTGTTAGTTATAAGATTTTTAATCAATTCCATTGCTATCTCAACCCTTCGAGGACAGGACAGGACAGGACAGGACAGGACAGGACAGGACAGGACAGGAAAGGAAAGGAAAGGAAAGGAAAGGAAAGGAAAGGAAAGGAAAGGAAAGGAAAGGAAAGGAAAGGAAAGGAAAGGAAAGGAAAGGAAAAGCAAAAAAAAAAAAGAGCAAAGCAAAGCAAAGCAAAGAAAAGGAAAAGAAAAAAAGAAAAGAAGAAAAGAAAAGAAAAGAAAAGAAAAGAAAAGAAAAGAAAAGAAAAGAAAAGAAAAGAAAAGAAAAGAAAAGAAAAGAAAAGAAAAGAAAAGAAAAGAAAAGAAAAGAAAGAACAACTCATGGGTTAAGATAAGGATAATTTAATTAAAGGAAAAGAAATAATTATTAAGGAAAGATTATTATTACTTAAACAATTTAACTAAAGGGAAAAAACGGAAAGGGGAAAAGGGAGGGGGAAAGGGAAAAAAAACAAAACAAGTGAAGGCTATGTGAAAGTGCAGAGGAAAGAAATTACTCTCTGCTTCCCACAAATGAGCGATTCCTGACCATGTCCTTGAAGCAGGGCCTCAACGCATGTAGCCAGTGTTCGGGAGGAGGACAGACATTTTCCAACGAGAGCCCACCCCTCCCCTCTTCTTCCTTTTTCCATGTTTTATTGCTGAGTGTGACATCATATGGTATGGAATATCCCTTTGGTTAGTTTAGGTCAGCTGCCCTGGTGATGTTTTATACTCACTTTTTAGCCCACCCCCTAGGAGGGTTAGAGAGAGCCATGATGCTGTGCCAGCACTTCTCAGCAGCAGACACAACACTAGTGTGATACCACTGCTGTTCTAGCTACAAGTGCAGAGCGTGGCACTGTATGGGCTGCTGCAGGGAAAGTTAACATCCCAACCAGACCCAGTACAGAGACTCACTGGGTTTTTCATGTGTCCAGGCTATGAAAAGCGATTTTTCTCCTCCTTGTTCCCTGCTTTGATGTTGTTGTGTGTCGGTGGCACTTTGTGTTTGATGGAAAGGAGTTGCCGCACTGAACCCTTTTCCTGTGCACCCTGGTAACTCCTGCCAATCACTGAGCCTCTTCCTCCAGCACCCTGTGTTTCAGCAAAGGGAAAGTTTATCCAGTTCTTCTGGGTGAGGAGGATAGTGCTGGAAGGGCATGTGAGTGTTGTTTTGTGCATGGCAATGCTTTTTACATATTCACCCTTATTTCTGGAGATGTTGATCAAATACTAGGTGCTTTTCAAAAGAAAATATTGTATGGTCTTTCCTCCAATGAGTTCAGCTATAGGGGACATGAGAGTTACTGAGGCTGGCTATGCTTCACTGAAATAACACTAGCATAGCAAGTTCATTCCTTCCATAAAAAAAAAAAAAAAAAAAAAAAAAGAAAGGTATCTTCTGCTCTGGTGTGACAATGGAAGCTTATCCAGTGAAGGTCCAAAAGGAGTGGTCCTCAGCATAGGGTGGAGCATAGGGAAGGCACATGTGGGGCCACCCTACAGGAGCCTGGCATGTGTGGGGAAAGGGTTGGAGCTTCATGGGCAAGACAAAGTGCCACAGCACCACATGGCCTGGATGGCTAGTGAGGTGAGAAACGTGTTGCTGCTGAGAGAGTCAGCAAGCTCAGCTGAGTGCAGGTGCCTCTGCAGCAGAGGACAGGGGGTAAAAGTTTGAAGGGGGTTCTTATCAAAACAGTCATCAGGGGAAGGTGTTTTCATGTCTTTGTATGAACTGGAAGGGTTTGATAGGAGTTAACAAGGACAGAAATCAGAGGTGCATAGGTTACACTTTAGTCTGCATCTTACTAGTTGTCACTTTTAATCTGCACACCTGAAAAATGTTCAATTTAATTTTGTTATAACGCATCCTATCTGGCCAAATATGTCTTCTTTTGCAAGCATTCTTCTCTACATTTTGTACGTCTTAGTGTAGGCAGTTGGGCCTCTGTTATTTCAGCAGTGTTAGATTACTTTGGTATTTATAGTTATTTTCTGACCATTTATACCCAGAAACTGAATAAAAGCATTACTTAAGTCACCAGTGTTGTTATTAGAGCTTTAATTTCTAATTGTTTCAGTAAACAATTGTAAGTATTGAAATGAACTAATATATGTCTACAATACCATTCATATCCCATGAACAGAGTAAAAGTCAGTCTAGTTGCTTCAGTTTATCCTTAACTGGAAAATCCTAAAGCTGTTCACAAGCAGTGTGACTCTACTCAACTGCTCGAGAGATAAGGATATTAAACAGTTGTGAACCTTGCACAGAAAGATCAGCTCTTGCAATTAAACCTCTTGCCTTTTTTAAAACTAGCTATGATGGTTAATGTTGAATTATGAATTAATATTACTTGGGAACTTCCACTTCTTGTAATACAGTATAGCCTGAGCAATGCTCTCATTATTAAATGTTGCCAGAACAAATGAAAATAAAAAGTAGCCCAAGACTGACATTAGAATTTAAAAAATCTTGGCTGAGACACTGATCAGTTATTTTCTGAATGATGGCTAGTCCAGGAAGGCTTTTTTTTTTTTCTAACAAAAGCTAGTTAATCAAATCTAATATTTAAACAAATTAATATTTTTCAAGTACATATTTTCTTTCTTAACTAAATCTTAGTCTCCTCAGATTTTTTTTTTTTGTAATATTTTCTAAATTCTGTAACTGTGATTTTTTTCAACAACAACAAAAAAAAAAAAAAAAAAAAGTTGACCATAAAATGGGGTTTGGAGAGAAAGGAAAGGTTGCTAAAAAATTTGTAATCACTTCTGATGTGACTGCACTTGGCTTTTAAATGTAAATTTTAATAATGTTGGTGTATAGTAAACAATTCCTAGTTGTCTGAATGAGCCCAAAGGAATGCTATTCTAAGCTTACTCAGACTTAGAATATAATTCAAATATAAAAACTGGATAGTGTGTCTGGCGAACTCTGCAACTGCTGCTTGGGGCTTTTTGGTAACTTTGGTGACAGTGATCTTTCCCCCTTGAAAACAATACATTTGCTTATAACAAGTCTTATTCCATTTCTTGGCACTTAAGAAAGCTGTGGGATAAAACATACTTTCAGAAACAAAACTTACTATAAGAGGATTCTGCTGGAACAAATTTTAAGTGTCTTCAATTTTGTGTCAATCATGACTTGAACCTGTTTATAATTTTTTCATGTAATATGTAATGATGTCTTATCTAAACTTAATGAAACTTGGAATTTCTATTGCATAATGTTTTGATAATGATGTGTGTTTGTTGCTTGTTCATTAAAATTCCTATTTTTGCATTCAAACAAGTTTTTAATATGAATTTTTGACTCATTCCCTTAGTGAAAATTGACTTATTTCAAGTAGTTTGTATCTTAGATATTTTATTGCCTAGATAGCTTACCATCTAATGCTGCATATAAATCACATACTGTGACAAAAAAAAAAAAAAAAGAAGAAAAAATCCTGCTGCTAGCTCATGTTCCTTCACTGAGTTTTCATTAAAAACTGTAAGCAGAAATCTGTTCAGTAGATTTTTCACTTTGTGTATCACAACCATCCACTTAATATTTTCACTATGTCACAGGGAAAGTACTTTGGATCATGTTGAATTGCTAAGTTGGCTTTGAAGACAAGTTCTGAGTTAATGATTTTTGTGGTATTTTGGAATTTTGAATTTATATTTAAATCCCAGTAATTGGATGTTCTTTATAATGTTACGCATAGTTTCCTTACCAAGTAGTTCTGGAGATGTGTTTTTTTGTTTGTTTGTTTTTGTTTTTGTTTTGGGGAGGGGGTAATTCTTGTTTTTAAAGGCTATTTGGGCAGATCATCGGATAATTCATGGTAGTGAGGAACCTCAGGAACTCTCTATTCCAAGCTCCTGGCCAAAGCAGATTAGCTATGAGATTAGACTAGGTGGCTCTGGGATTTATCCAGTTGGGTTTTGAAAACCTTCAAGAATGGATACAGGTAAAGCTGAGCCTTTAAAAAGGCTTCTCTAGAAGCCTTTAAAAAGGCTTCTCTATAACTTAAAAGGCGAAAACTGGCATTGAATTGCATGGTGCTATAGAATCATAGAATCATACAATCATAGAATGCTTTGGGTTGGAAGAGACCTTTAAAGAACATCTAGTCCAACCACCCTGCCATGGGCAGGGACATCTCTCACTAGATCAAGTTCCCCAAAGCCCTGTCCAACATGACCTTGAACACTTCCAGGAATGGGGCATCCACAACTTCTTTGGGTAACCTGTTCCAGTGTCTCACCACACTCATATTGAAGAATTTCTTCCTAATATCTAATCTAAATCTACTCTCTTTCAGTTTAAAGCCATTACCCCTTGTCCTACCACTACATGCCCTTGTAAAAAGGAAATTAAGTTGGTTAGATGTGTTGTGGTTTAACCTGGCCAGCAGCTAAGCACCACACAGTCGTTCGCTCACCCTCCCCCCTCCCTCTGTGGGATGGAGGAGAGAATCAGAAAAAAGAAGTGAAAGCCTGTGGTAAAGATGGTTTATTAGGACAGGAAAGAAAAAGGAAAGTAATAATAATAATGATAATAGCACTACCAATAATAATGTGTACAAAACAAGTGATGCACAATGCAATTGCTCACCACTCACTGACCGATGCTCAGCCTATCCCCGAGCAGCCTGTCCCCCCACCCCGGCCAGCCTCCCCATATTAACTGTTCAGCATGACGTCAGATGGTATGGAATATCCCTGTGGCCAGTTTGGGTCAACTGTCCTGGTTCTGTCCCCTCCCAGCTCCTGATGCATCTCTAGCCTGCCCATGGGCAGGATGGTGTGAGAAGCTGAAAAGTCCTTGTCTTAGCATAAGCACTGCTCTGCAACAATTAAAACATCAGCATGATATCAACATTATTCTCATCTTAAATCCCAATCACAGCACCCTACCAGCTACTAGGAGGAAAATTAACTCTGAAACCAGGACAAAATGAACTACCCCTAGTGAACCCATGTTGGCTCTGAACAATGACTGCATTGTCCTTTAGGCGTTCTTCAATAACTCCCAGAATAATCTTCTCCATAATTTTACCCGACACTGAAGTGAGACTGACAGGCCTGTAATTCCCAGAATATTCTTTCTTACCCTTCTCGAAAACTGGGACCACATTTGCCACCTTCCAGTCATCTGGGACCTCTATAGATTCCCAAGACTGTTGAAAAATGTATGAGAGAGGTCCCGTGATGACATCAGCCAGCAGCACCTCCAGGGATGGGACATCCAAAACTTCTCTGAGCAGTGTTTTCCAGTGTCTCACCACCCTCTAAGTGAAGAATTTCCTCCAAACATCTACTCAAACTCTCCCCTCTTTTAGTTTAAAACCATACCCCCTTGTCCTGTCATTATCTGACTGAGCAAAACGTTACCCTCCATCTTTTTTACAAGCCCCCTTTAAATACTGAAAGGCCGCAATGAGGGCTCCCTGGAGCCTTCTCTTCTCCAGGGTGAACAACCTCAGCTCTCTCAGCATTTCTTCATAGGAGAGGTGCTCCAGCCCTCTGATCATCTTCATTGCCCTCCTTTAGACCCGCACTAAAAGGCCCACATACTTCTTGTGCTGGGGGCACAAACCTGGATGCAATATTCCAAGAGGGGCCTCACAAGGGAAGAGGAGAGGGGGACAGTCACTTACCTCAACCTTCTGGCTATGCCTCTGTTGACACAGCCCAGGATGCAATTCGCCTCCTGGGATGCAAGCACGCACTGCTGGCTCAAGCTTGGCTTTTCATCCACTAGAACCCCCAAGTCCTCTGCAGCACTGAGAACTCTGAATGAGTTCTTCTCCCAGACTGTACTTATGCCTGGGATTGCCCTGACCCAGGTGCAGCACCTTGCAATTTGGTTTGTTGAACCTCATTAGGTTCACATGGGCCCACTTCTCTAGCTTGTCCAGGTCCCTTTGGATGACGTGCCCTCAGTCTCTTGTATCGAATGCACCACTCTGCTTGGTATCAACTGCAAACTTGCTGAGGGTGCACTCGATCCCACTGTCTATGTTGTATATAAAGATATCGAACATTACCAGTCCATGTGGTGGTTTTACTCATGTGGGTAACCGAGTTCCACCACGGCCGCTGTCTCACTCCCCGTCCTCAAAGGGAAAGGGGGAGAAAATACAATGCAAAGGGCTCAAGGGTTGAGATAAGGACAGGGAGATCGCTCAACAATTATCATGATGGGCAAAACAGACTCAGCATAGAGAGAAATTAAGATTTATTGCTTATTACTAACAAGCTAGAGAAGTGAGAAACAAAGGAAAGAAACCAAAAGCACCTTCCCCCCCATCCACCCTCTTCCACCTCCTCCCCCCGAGCAGCACAGGGGAACAGGGGAATGGGGGTTGCAGTCAGTCTATAGCACTCCAGGTACTCCATGGGCTGCAGGGGGACAGCCTGCTTCACCATGGTCCTCTCCACAGGCCGCAGGGGACTTCTGCTCTGGCGCCTGGAGCACCTCTCCCCCTCCTTCTTCACTGACCTTGGTGCCTGCAAGGTTGTTTCTCACTCCTCTCACTCTCCCAGTTGCTGTGTAGCAGAAGATTTTTGTTTGTTTGTTTGTTTGTTTGTTTTTCCCTGTCTTAAATATGCTCTCACAGAGGTGCAACCAACATTGCTTATTGGTTCGGCTCTGGTCAGCAGTGGGGCCCTTATCTAACATGGGGCAGCATCTAGATTCTTCTCTCGGAAGCCACCACTATGCCGCCCCCCGAGGGTCTTCATTTCTGCCCTTTTTAACAATGGGAGTGATGTTTCCCTTTTTCCGGTCACCAGGGACTTCACCTGACTGCTATGGCTTTTCAAATATGATGGAGAGTAATGAAGGGGGTCCATGAGAACTGGTCGCTTTGCAAGAACCACCTTTTAAAAGCCCAAGAGCAGGCAATCCCACTGTGCTGCAAGTCAAGCAAGCAGGTCAGAAGACCAGCCTGGCTGAACAGGAAACTCCTGGAACTAGGACAGAAAAATATATGACCTCTGGAAGCAAGGTCTGGCTTCACAGGGAGAGTACAGAGCTGCAGTTCACTTCTGCAGGAAGAACACAAGAAAAGCCAAAGCTCAACATGAGTTGATGCTGGCCACTGTGGTGTCAGTCAGACAGCAAAAAAAAAAAAAAAAAAAAAAGCTTTTTCAAGTATGCCAGCAGCAAGAGGTCAAAGGAAAACATTGGACTGATACTTGATGCAGGTGGTCACCTAACAAGTAAGGAGGAGGAAAAGGTGGAGGCATTTAATGCCTTTTTTTTTTGCCTCAGTATTTAAGACTAACAACAGATCTTGGGCTGCCAGGACCTCAGAGGACCATTACTGGGAGAGAAGTGACTTTGCATCAGTGGTCACTGAAATTGTAATAGAACAGTTGTATCAGCTCAGTGTTCATTAATCCACAGGGCCTGATAAGATTCACCTCAGAGTGCTGAAGGAGTTAGCAGATGTTATAGCTGGACCCCTCAATAATTTACCAGTGTGCTTAATTGTGGGAGTCTGGAGAGTTCCCCGCTGAACTGGAAACTAGCTAATGTTATACCCATCTACAAAAAGGTCATGAGAGAAGAAACAACAGACCTTGTTAATCTCGCAGTTGGACAATTTGTCAAACCTTATCATAGAAGGAGATCCAATTACTAAAGCAGGACTTTCCCTTGATGAACCCATGCTGACTATGCCTGATAATAGCTTTGTTCTTTAAATCACAGACTCACAGAATCAGAGAACCACAGAATCACAGAATCACAGAACTGTAGGGGTTGGAAGGGACCTTGAAAGATCATCGGGTCCAACCCCCCTGCCAAAGCAGGTTCCTTAGAGCAGGCTGCCCAGGTAGGCATCCAGATGGGCCTTGAATATCTCCAGAGAAGGAGACTCCACAACCTCCCTGGGCAGCCTGTCCCAGTGCTCCGTCACCCTCACCGTGAAGAAGCTCTTTCGCATGTCGGTACAGAACTTCCTGTGCTCTGTCTTGCGGCCATTGCCCCTTGTCCTATCCCCACAAACCACTGAGAAGAGGTTGGCTACATCCTTCTGTCTCCCACACCTCAGATATTTATAAACATTGATGAGATCCCCTCTCAGTCTTCTCTTCTCCAGGCTGAACAGACCCAGGTCTCTCAGCCTTTCTTCATAGGGAAGATGCTCCAGGCCCCGTATCATCTTTGTGGCCCTCTGCTGGACACTTTCCAGGAGATCCCTGTCTTTTTTGTACCAGGGAGCCCAGAAGTGGACACAGTACTCCAGGTGAGGCCTGACCAGGGCAGAGTAGAGGGGGAGGATCACCTCCCTTGACCTGCTGGCCACCCTCCTTTTAATGCACGCCAGGATCCCATTGGCCCTCTTAGCCACCAGGGCACACTGCTGGCTCATGGTCAACCTGTCATCCACCAGGACCCCCAGGTCCTTCTCCTCAGAGCTCCTCTCCAGCAGGTCTTCCCCCAGCCTATACTGATACTTCCGGTTGTTCCTTCCCAGGTGCAGGACTCTATACTTGCTCTTATTAAACCGCATCTGGTTTCTCTCTAGCCAGTCCAGGTCTCTCTGAATGGCAGCACAGCCTTCTGCCACTCCACCCAGCTTTGTGTCGTCGGCATACTTGCTGAGGGCAGACGTTATTCCCTCATCAATGTTGTTGATGAAGATGTTGAACAAGACCGGACCCAGCACCGACCCCTGGGGAATACCACTAGTCACAGGCCTCCAGCCAGACTCTGCGCCACCGATCACCACCCTCTGAGATCGGCCAGTCAGCCAGTTCTCAACCCACTCCTCTATCCCACACTTTCTCGGCTTTGCTAGCAGGATGTCGTGGGAGACAGTATCAAAAGCCTTGCTAAAGTCAAGGTAGATGACATCCACTGCACTCCCCTGTGGTGGATTTACTCGGATGTGCAGCTGAGTTCCACCACAACCGCTTTCTCACTCCCCACCTCCTCAAAGAGGAGGGGGAGAAAAGTCAACACAAAGAGCTCGAGGTTTGAGATGAGAATGATTTAATTAAAGGGAAAGGGAATGGGGAGAGAAAGTAACAAAAGAAACAACAAGGCCGCGTGGAAGCACAGAGAGAAAGGAAAAATTATTCTCTACTTCCCATCAACAAGCGATGTTCGGCCACGTCCTGGGAAGCAGGGCCTCAAAACGCGTACCGGTTGTTCAGGAGAGAGCCCCTCCCCCACAAGAGCCCCCTTTATTGCTGAGTGTGACATCAGGTGTTATGGAATATCCCTTTGGTCGGTTTAGGTCAGCTGCCCTGGTGATGTCCCCTCCCCATCAATTGCCCACCCCCAGCCTGCTGGCTCCTGGGGCTTGGAGAGAGTCCTGATTCTGTGCCAGCACTATGCAGCAATAGACACAACACTGGAGTGATACCAGTGCTGTTCCAGCTACGAGTGCAGCACTGTGTGGGCTGCAGCAGGGAGAAGTGACTCCATCCCAAACAGACCCAACACAACCTCCACCCCTTATTCCATAACATTTGTGTCACACTCAGGTCCCACATCATAAAAGCTATTGATGGTTTCAGCTTCATCTGTCAAAGTGCTCTCTCAGGGCAGGCGAAGTTGGTTTTCTTGACACCAGCACCAGCTTAACTTGGTTCCTTGCGAAGTTGATCTGTTGTTGATTCTGCAGTGTTCTCCTACAACACATAACTTAAATTACAGATTCATTTTCTCCCAACGTTAAATCTCCTTGAGGCACACACCTGATATCCCCATCCTTCTGCATTACCCACCAGATATACCCTGGTCCTTGAGGGAAGACAGTCCTACGAGTGGGTTTGCCTTTTCCCATGGCAGGAGCAACCCACACCGCCTTCCCCATCCACTTCCCTACGTGCACTACAGGGACTTTAGCTTCTCCTACAGTGTGTAGGGGTTTTGTTTCAGCAAGACCAGGACGGCATTCAGACCCCCTGTTGTTAACTAGCCAAGTGGCTTCTGGTAGATTCATGTCCCATTGTTTCCATGTCCCAGCACCCAATGCTCGTAACATAGTTTTTAACAACCCATTGTACCTTTCAACCTTCCCAGAGGCCTGTGGGTGATAAGGGATGTGATACACCAACTCAGTGCCATGTCTTTTGGCCCAGGAGGTGACCAAATTGTTTCGAAAGTGACTCCCATTGTCGGACTCAATCCTCTCTGCCCCTAAAATAAAGCCTTGAGGGACCCCACTAGTGACCTTCCGCCAGCCTGATGTGGCCCCATTTACCACAACCCTTTGAGCCCTGCCCGTCAGCCAATTGCTCACCCATCGTATGATGTTTTTGTTTAGCTGTATTCTGGACATTTTGTCCAGTAGGATCCTACAGGAAACAGTGTCAGAAGCCTTGCTGAAGTCCAAAAGGATCACATCAGCTGGTTTCCCTTGATCAACTAGATGGGTGATCTTATCACAGAAGGAAATCAAATTTGTTAGGCAGGACCTACCCCTCCTGAACCCATGTTGGCTGGGACCAATGACTGCATTGTCCCCCAGGTGCGCTTCAATAATTTCAAGGATCATCTTCTCCATAATTTTACCAGGCACTGACGTGAGACTGACAGGCCTGTAATTGCTAGGGTCTTCATTCTTACCCTTCTTGAAAATTGGCACAACATTTGCCAGTTTCCAGTCTACTGGGACCTCTCCAGATTCCCAAGATTGTTGAAAAATAATTGAGAGAGGTTCCGCGATGATGTCAGCCAGCTCTTTAAGCACCCTGGGATGAATCCCATCCGGACCCATGGACTTGTATGGATCCAGGAGGAGCAGCAAATCCCGCACACATTCAGGGTCGGTTAGGAGTTTGTCATTCCCACCGTCACGGTCCTCCAGCTCAGGGCACCCTGGGTCCCGAAGTCCATCATTGGTGTTGAAGACAGAGGCGAAGAAGGCATTAAGCGTCTCTGCTTTGCCAGCATCATTGTCTGTGAGGAGACCTTCCCCATCAAGTAGCGGACCTATGTTTTCTTTGGTTCTCCTTTTTCTGTTCACATATCTAAAAAAACCTTTTTTATTGTCTCCCACAGACATGGCCAGCTTCAACTCTAGTTGGGCTTTGGCCACATGCTCTTCAAAGGTGCTGTACTTTGGTACTGTTTTGCCAAATTCTGCTTGGGTTAAGAGGAAGCAGAGGTGAAGTTTGAGTTTTGGAGGTGGATGCAGCTCCTATTCCTTTGCCGTGGTTAAAGCTAATCAGCAACTGTACCTTAAGTAGTGGGAACAGACTCCTCCAGCAGTCATACAGTAGGGGGGACTGGATAGAACTGAACGAACACTTCTATACCCTGCAATATGTTTTTTTACTTCCAGGCATGTGTGGAGTGTGACTTAGGAACTAGCTGTGTTGTGTCTGTTGACTTTTCCAGTTCAGAGCCAACATAAGGTTGTCTGTGCAGTACAAAGAAATCATGGTGAACTCGATGAAGTCACTTGCTGGTCTTTTTCATATTTATTGATAGGATCCAGACAAATGGATAACCTCTGCCCACTTTTTGAAAGAACTCATATTTAAAAACTAAATGTTGTCAGAGAGAAATGCAGTTTAGAAAACTCTTTATATTAAAAATATATACCATGAGTACTAGCACTTTTTAAAGAATTGTTTCGTATTTAAATGAAGCCCTTCTAAAAAAATATTTCATCAACGTTTTTTGTTGGTGGTGGTGGTGGTTTTTTTTCTTTTTTTTCTTTTTTTTTCTAGAATGTACCTTGAATAGAGCTGACAATTTCATAATCTGTGTATGGTTTGAGGGATCTTTTTCCATCCCTACAAGAGATATAGGACCTACATAAAGTAAAAAGCTTGGTTTTAAGCCTAATCCAAAAGATCCACACTGTCTTAATAATATCATTCTTTTTGGAGTGTATCATTTTTGTCAGATGAATTAAGATTGCTTCTCCCTTACATAGAGCTAAGCATTACAAGTAAACCTAGTTAAGGTAGTGATTCCTTTGGAGAATGCTGTGTCCTGGGTTCTCTGGGGGAGAACCTACACATTTTGCCACATTCATGTGACACCGGGGCCTAAAAAATTTGCTTTCAATAGTGTCTAATGCATTTCATCCTATATAGGCACTGAGGACTGGTCAGATGAATCGCTATCTGAGGATGCTTACTTTTAACTTTAAAATATCTAAACCTGGAGAAGATGGAGTTCATCCAACTATGCTCTCTTTACCAGGTCCAGCATTGAACTGTACCTCCTGCCAACATTATGAATCAGAGCTGTACTGCTTGTTTTCTATGGAGGTAACACAGTACTGCGTTCCCCAGCATTGCTGTCACCCTGCCATGGCTCCCTGGTAGGCTATTTCATTCACTCAACCCACTCTCCAGGTGATGGTTCCTATCAAGATAATTTAAGCCTCCAGAAGATTAGAGTAAATTTCATTGATAAAGTATAAGTCCAAAATTGCTTTATTGTAAGCCATTTCAGAATGCACATAAACAGTGTGCAGGCTCTACCTACTGCAGTTGTATAACTGAAAATAATTGTGTCAGAATGACTGTAATGATCTGTTGCATTGTGGTAGGCAGACCTCTTGCAGTGGAAGTTCAATGGCATCAACCTTCTTCCTGCAGATGTGGGTAGAGGTTAGGGGCAGGCACACATAAACACAGAAGTAGACTGTTTTATCTGTCAAAAATATGAAGTATTTAATATATTCTCTTATTGAGGGAAGAGTTAATTTGCAGAATAAAATGGGGAATACAGCTAAATGGAGATCAACATCTGTAATTTTTCTTCAGTTTTATGCTTTAGGGAAGCTTTCTGTACCTGAAGTGTCACATCTTTTGACATCATTGTAGATGCCACCAGCATTTTATAATGCAGGCAGAAAACAGTTTGTGTTCATCAGTGTTTTGATTATATAACAGGGGTCTCTGCTGATATTAATTCAACTTTCTGATAGCACTTTGGTGAGATGTGGACAACTGACAATTCATAGAATAATAGAATCATAGAATCATAGAATATCCCTAGTTGGAAGAGGCCCACGAGGATCATCAAGTCCAGCTCCTGGAACCACACAGGTGCCAGGTCTACCCAAAAATTCAGACAGTCCAAACGCTTCTTAAACTCTCACAGGCTTGGTGCCATGACTACGTCCCTGGGGAGCGTGTTCCAGTGTGTGACAACCCTCTAGGTGAAGAACCTTTTCCTGATACCTAGCATGAACCTGTCACAGATTCACACAATTCCCTCAGATCCTATTGCTGGTCACTAGAGAAGAGATCAGCACATGCCCCTCCGTTCGCCCTCATGAGGGAGCTGTAGACCGCAGTGAAGTCTCCCCTCAGCCTCTTCTTTTCCAGGCTAAACAGGCCAAGTGACCTCAGCCGCTCCTCGTACGTCTTTCCCTCTAGGCCCTTCACCATCTTAGTAGCCCTTCACTACTTTCCAATAGTTTCACATCCTTTTTGTACTGTGGTGCCCAAAACTGCACACAGTACTTGAGGTGAGGCCGCACCAGCACAGAGTAGAGAGGGTTAATCACTTCCCTCGACCAACTAGCTATGGCCATGCTTGATGAGCATGGCATTGCTTTCATAAGCATCATCAAAGTATTTCACAGTGATGCCAAACAGCCATCAAGTTTTGTCAGTAATGAAATGGGTTGGAACAAATCAGCAATGAAGTAGAATATAAGAGGGTTTTTTTCTTTATCAGCTTTTAGTCCATTTGGCAAATGAAGGAAGCTGGAGCTGAGTGACAGTGATGCAATAAAATGGCTGGGATGTCTAGGACTTTGTTTTCTCTAGTACACAATAATAAAACATTCATTGTGTTGAACTTCAATTGTAGTGTTGTTGCCTTTGCAAATTTTACTCTGTGGCACTTCAGTGTAATGATGTCTGTCTTTCTCTCATGAAATGCAAAGGGTTTCGTTTCTAATTTAAAGTTAGAATATTGGAAACCATTCTTCTAGGAGACTGAAACCACGTAGGAAATTAGAAAATCATTTTATTTAATCAACATGGCTCAGACAAAACAAAACAAAAAAAACTAAAATTAAATTGTGCTTCATGATGATAGTAAGTTATCCAAATGTGTAGTTTGCTGAAGGAAAAAAATATTTTTTAATAAGGTATAGGTTTGTTGTCTCAAATCAAATGCTTTTTTATGTAGGCAATATATTCAGGTTAGGTTGGTCTGAATTTTAAGAGGTTAGGTAAAATAGCTTCCTACATGCATGAATTGTGATCTAACTGATTATTCTGTATGACTGAGACTTACACATTCACTTTATTTAGGAAATACTCTGAAATTTAAAACTAATATAATTACATGACAGCATGGATTGTGTGACACCTTCTTTCTACACTTTCCAGAGATTTTAGTATTATTATTTAATTCTAATTTAGCACTTTAGGAATCCTCTGTCCTGGGCTTATGTTTAGCGCAGTAGTAGGCTCAGGAAAGTTGTCTTTTAAATATCTTCATATCATGCTGTTTGCCCTAACCTTTTTCTATTCCAGATGCCTTATCAATGAAAGTGAAAGAGCTTACAATGTTAGAAAATAAATATGTTCTTACACTACTGTGGTATGTAGGCATAGCCTTGTGAAATCATGGGAGCTCAGGATCTGTTCTGCCATCTGCTAAATCACAACTAGCAAAACTTACACAACTTCATACTCTGCATCCTTGTAGGATTTGTGATGTGATGAGTTATGTAAACTGGGGGTGGAGAGGAGCAGGGAGAAAAACTTTATATTCTTCTTTGAAACTGTTGTTTCAGATAAGTGTTGAATTGGGAAGAACTGGTCTATATTTTATTTTCTTTTTAACTTAGTTAGGAGCCAAATCATCTGACCTATGCATTATTCTGAAAAGAGGCTAAAGGAAACCTAAGATCATTTAGAACTCCAAGTCTAGACTGAGTAAATAAGAACTAGCAACCACCAATGAAGTAAGGAAGGTGCTGAGGTTTTTTTTTTTTTTTTTTTTTCTCTTAAAGAAACAACTGGTCTTGCTGCTAAAGACTGAGGCAAAGAAGGCATTAAGTACCTCAGCCTTTTCCTCATCTCTTGTCACTGTTTCCCCCCACACCCAATAAAAGATGGAGATTCTTTTTAGTTCTTCTTTTCTTGATTATGTATTTAATATATAAATATATATATATAAATAGAATATATATAAAATATATATTCTATTTATGTAGGTCATTCTATAGAATGTCTTTCTGTTCCTGGTAGTAGATTTGTAAGGCCTTTCAGCTGTAATGATTGTTCTGCTACATTCAGTGTTTGCTATGATAGTAAGACAGGAACTAACATTAAGTGGGTCTTAGAGACTGAGATATCCTGTGGTATCGCTGACAGAAAGTTCAAATATGATCTAAAATAAGTGCTTGCAGATCTTTGATGTTCAACCACTCTTAATGGTTGTTGTCATCAGCAGAGGCACAACACACTCAAGTTTAAGCTGTGACAGTATCTAGAAATGCAGCAGAGGTTTGTGCCGAGGATCTCCACCTCTGGCACATGGTGTACGTCAGATTTACAGGGTTAGAAGCCATCCCTTTAGCCACCTCATTGCTGTACATGGTGCAACCCAGTTGCAGTTGCTCAGCCCAGTCCAGCATAGCTGTCTCTCTCTTCACTCTGTCATTGCAAATCTGACAATCTCTGTTAATCTGTGTAGAATCAACCTGTAGCTGCAGCAATCTCATTGGCCGCAATGATAGAGCTAAACAAAACAGTCCCTGGCACCAAGGACTGTGGTCTGAACCACATCTACATGTTATAGCAATGACACTAGATCCCTTCTGGGCCCATGCAGTGTCCTTTTGGCCGTAAGACACAGTTACTGTTTTGTGTAGAGTCCTTTTATAGTTCCAAATACCTGCAATGTAGATTTGCATAAATCTTTTGTTACATTACTGACAGATAATGGATCGTATCAATGCACACACAAATTGTTGTTATAGGTAGGATTTTTGAAAGAAACATAGGTAGGTAGTTGTGGGTTTTTTTTGCCCAGGGGCCTCAGGAAAATTAATCTGTACTAATTCAAAGTGTGAATTTACAGTTAAACTGCTTTAAATTCTTGTGTGTACAAATGAGTTGCAGAATGAGTATCCATAATTCAGATCATTTTAGTGTCAGGGTTACCATTTCCTTGTATCTGACTTTCTGATAACCACATCATCTAATTGCTTCCATAAACTGATCAAGTGCCAGAGGAGCCCAAGTCAGTTTGACTTCCTTTGCAGCCAAATGCCTAGTCATTTTAGAAAAATGGGATATAAATTCCTAAATAAATTGCTTTTGAAAAAATAGTTCTGTTAGAATATTTGAAATGTTCAGCACCATAGCAACAGCAAGGAATTATACCTAGTGTTCTACAGTAATGTAATAAAAAAAAAAAAAAAGGCTTATTGGTTATTATTTGTGAAAAACAGGAGTTACATTGCAAGTGTACGAGAACAAAATACTTCTAGTGATACTGATAAGCAATTTCAAAGTAATTTCAGTAAAGGAGCAAGAACAGATCTTTTTTTTATTTTTAAATTTTTCAGAGTATATGATAAATTTTTAGGTCTGCAAGGTACTAATGTTTACTGCCAAAAAATGCTAGAATTTAATTAGCTATGCTTGCTCTTGCAAAGGGCTAAATGTTATAAATCAAAGTTATTGATTTTGGTTTATGCTATATGACCTTCATGAAAAGATCACAGAATCACAGAACTGTAGGGGTTGGAAGGGACCTCGAAAGATCATCGGGTCCAACCCCCCTGCCAAAGCAGATAGATAACCTAGTGTCTCTTTACTATATGTAAAATTTAATGACTAAGACAAAAATGCAATATTTTTAAAAGAATAAAATGAAAATAGAAGTTGAGTCTCTTCAGATAAATCAGGGATTTTATTGGTGCTACTGTGATAATTCAGGTTAAATATAACTCTTTTGCATTGTGATACAGTGTAAAAAAAGACGTATGAAACTGTTGTTAACATTTTAAATTTAATGAGAAACAAAGGTCAAATGTCACCTATGTAAATACATTTGGAGTACACTAGAGGACAATACAAGAAGCTTGGAAAATTAATTGATTCTTGTGTAGAAGTGACTCCTCTTTTTCCCACACTTTAACTTGAGTCAGGAATAGGATCTAAATCCCTGGCTGATAAGGATCATAGCTGGGGATCATTAATTTTGTGTTAATGATGTCCAATCTTAAGCATCCCACAAAGTGCCTTTCAAGAGCTCTTCTATTGCTATTGACCCTTAGTGTTTCAATAGGCAGTGAACACCACTATACTTGGGTGCTGGGTTACTGTGGAGTACATTTCAATGAAATTTTCCTTCCTTAAAAAGAATATAATTTGTAGTCTATTCCTCAGTGATAAATTTCCATGTTGAAAGGTTGTCTGTGTTGTGGTGGTTTCTATGTATCTTAATATGATTAAGGCTGTATTACAAGTACAGAACATGGATTTAGATGGTGAAGCTAAGTAGGATATAGCCACCACTTTCCAATGCATAATAGTCTGCCAGGTAGTGGAAACTGTCTGTACCATTACTTAACTTCTTTAGTCAGTTTCATCCATTAAGTCCCTTCTGCAAAGATTTTGACCCTGCCACAGTAAGATGTTAATAAAAGCATAAGACAAGAGATGCCTAATAACAGAACTGTCTATAAAACAACTGGAAAGCTGTAGCATAAAGACCACACGGACACCAGGGTTCTTTAGGGATCAATAACTTCAACTTCTTTATTAATGACAACTTCCACTCTTATTGAGGACAGGCTCCCTTCTTATACAATTCGCTCTACAGCAGTACTTTTCCACTAACTATTCACTGGTCAACAACTTTGCCTGGCAACCGCACACACCCAGCAACTTCCATGTCTTAACCTCTGGAGAACAAGAAGTCCGAGACAGCAAGGTGTCTCCTGAATCACTCTTCTTTGTTCCTTCTAAACTCTTTACATTCCTGATGATCTCATTGTTAGGAGTCCGATGTTATCACCAACCATGGGGCTTGTTGACCCCCATGGCAATACTCCCACTGAAAGGCAGCTCTTCTCCTGTTCATGGGCTGCATGTGTGCTTTGGACAATTCAGAATCTGAGAGCATGCTCAAACTGAAAGGCTAAATGCAAATGAAAGGTGGTATATGAAACACTTTGAGTTTCTGAATTCCTATATTTCACCTGAAGGTCAATGCGGTCCTTGGTCACAGCCAACATGGGTTCATGAGGAGAAGGTCCTGGTTGGGGCAATCCCAGACATGAGTACAGACTGGGTGAAGAACTTACTGAGAGCAGCCCTGCAGAGAAGGACTTGGGGGTTCTGGTAGATGAAAAACTCAGATAGAGCCAGCAGCATGCACTTGCATCCCAGAAGTCGAACAATATCCTGGGCTGCATCAAAAGAGGAGTGGCCAAAAGGCTAAGGGAGGTTAATTTCCCCCTCTCCTCTGCCCTTGGAGTACTGCATCCAAGTCTTGGACCCAAAGCACAAGAAGGATGTTGATCTGTTGAGGGGGTCCAGAGGAGGGCCATGGTCAGAGGGCTGGATCATCTCCCCTATGAAGAAACGCTGAGAGAGCTGGGGTTGTTCACCCTGGAGAAGAGAAGGCTCCAGGGAGCCCTCATTGCGGCCTTTCAGTATTTAAAGGGGGCTTGTAAAAAAGATGGAGGGTAACGTTTTGCTCAGTCAGATAATGACAGGACAAGGGGGTATGGTTTTAAACTAAAAGAGGGGAGAGTTTGAGTAGATGTTTGGAGGAAATTCTTCACTTAGAGGGTGGTGAGACACTGGAACACATTGCTCAGAGAAGTTTTGGATGTCCCATCCCTGGAGGTGTTCAAGACCAGGTTGGATGAGGCCCTGGGCAACCTGATCTAGAGGGTGGCATCCCTCCCCATGGCAGGAGGGTTGGAACTAGATGATCTTCAAGGTCCCTTCCAACCTGAGCCATTCTATGATTCTATGATGATTCTCTGACTGCTGGAGTTGCCATGGTAAAGCCATGCTGGCTTTCTCAGTTCACCTCCTTCTCCTGCATGTGCCTTAACATTGCTTCCAGGAGGATCTGTTCCATGATAATCCCAGGCACAGAGGTGAGGCTCACAGGTCTGTAGATGCATGGGGTCCTCCTTTCTACCTTTTTAAAGAATGGGAATGATGTTTCCCTTTTTCCAGTCACCAGGGACTTCTTCGCCTGACTGTCATGACTATTCAAATACGACAGAGAGTAGCTTGGCAACTACATCAGCCACTTCCCTCAGGACACTGGGATGCATGTAATCGGGCCCCATATACTTGTACCTGTTCAGTTTCATTATGTGGTCTCAAACCTGCTCTTCACTTACAGTGGGAGAGACTTTGCTCCCCCAGTCCCTGCTTTGAGGTTCAGGGAATCAAGAGATATGGGAAGCCTGACTGGCAGCGAAAACTAAGGCAAAGAAGTTGTTGACTACCTCAGCCTTCTCCATGTCTGTTGTTACCAGTTCACCCTTCTCATTCATCAGAGGAGGTACACTCTCCTTGGCCTTTTTTTTTCTGACCAACGTACCTATAGAATCCCTTTCTGTTATTCTATGCATCTCTTGCCAAGCTCAGTTCCATCCATGCCTTGGCTTTCCTGATCCCATCCCTGCACATCTGGACAGCATCCCTGTACCCTTCCCAGGCCACATGTCCCTGCTTCCACTGCCTGTGCATTTCCTTCTTGCACCTCAATTTGAACAGCAGGTCCTTGCTCAGCCATGCCGGTTTCCTGCTTTCCCTTCTTGATTTCTTACCAATAGGGATGTAGCGCTCTTGCACGCTAAGAAAAGTGTCTTTAAATAGTTGCCAGTTCTGATCAGCTCCTTTATCCCTAAGGACAGTGTTCCATGGGATTTCATCTGTTAGGTCTTTAAACAGTTGGAAGTTTGCTCTTCAGAAGTTCAGGGTCCTGACTTCACTCTTTGCTCATATCCCTTGAGATCACAAATTCAGCCAGAACATAGTCAGTCTGCCGTGGTCAGGCAGCCCAGTCTGCCTCCAGTCTTAACCTCTTCAATGAGTTAATCTGTACTGGTGAGCACCAGGTCCAGTAATGCTTCTCCTCTGGTTGGTTTGTCTAATACCTGGACCAGGAAGTTATCCTTGATGCACTACAGTAGTCTCCTGGATTGCTTACAGCCTGCCATGCAGCTTTTCCATAAGCCATCGAGGTGGCTGTAGGCCCCCATCAGGATGAGAGCTTGCAAGCATGATGCTTCTTGTAGTTGAAGCAAGAATGCTTCATCCACAGGCTCCCCTTGATCAGGCTGCCTGTAGTAGACCCTAACCACAAGATGCTTTATTTGTCCAGTCCTTTAATTTTAACCGCAAGCTCTCAACCTGTCTGTGGCTGTTTCTCAGAGGCAGCTCTTCCCAATAAACTTAGAGGGCAACACCCCCCTCCCTTCCTTCCCTTCCAGTCTCTTCTGAAAAACTTGAATCCCTCTATTCCAATGTTCCCGTTGAATGATCCATCCCATCACATTTCTGTGAGAGCAATTAGGTCACAGTTTTCTAATTGCACCATGGTTTTCGCCTCCTGCTTGTTTCCCATGCTGTGTGTATTGGCGTAGAGGCACTTCAGCTGGGATATCGGTTGCATCACCTTTTCAGAGGAACCCTTTCTAATTCCTTTGGGATGATTCACAAGTATTTCCCTGTTGCTTCCTAAAGTGACAATGTTCCCAGTTTCTCTTTCATCACTCAGAGATGCATCCCCTTCCCCTGCTGAATCTAGTTTTAAGATCTGCTAATAAGCCCAGCCAGCTCGCTGCCCAGAACACTCTTACCCCAATTGGTCAGGTGCACCCCATCCAGTGTCAACATGCCCATTCTCTCAAAAGCGTGTCCAAGATTGTAGAACCCAAAACTTTGAGCATAGCACCAGCCGCACAGCCAATCATTCACTTGGTCCTTCTTCTTGGGTCCCAGTCACCAACTGGGAGGACAGAGGAGAACATAACTTGCACTCCCAATGCCTTCAACATCTTTCCAAAGGTCATCAAGTCCCTTTTGATATTTCGGAGTCTCTTTGTTGCAGCCTCTTTTTACCCTCCATGAAAGAGTAGGAATGGGCAGTAGTCTTCTGGCCCTGCCAAGACTGGTATCCTCTTTGTAATATCACAAATGCAGGCTCTCTGGGCAGGCAGAAAACCTCTCCGGAGAGATTATCTGGATGGCAAATGGGTGCCTCAGTGCATCTTAGTGTGGAGTCTCCAATTACTAACACCCTTTGCGCCTTTTTTGTGGCACTGGTTCTAATGCAGGTGGTTGACTTGGCCAACTTTGGATGGCTGCTCTTTCCGAGGTCTTCACATTTGTTTTGTTTTAACCTGACCGGCAGCTAAGCACCACAGCCATTTGCTCACCCTACCCCCTCCCTCTCATGGATGGGGGAGAGAATCAGGAAAAAAATGAAGCCTGTGGGTTGAGATAAAGACAGTTTATTAGGACAGAAAAGAAATGAAAATAATAATGATAATAGCACTAATAATAATGTGTACAAAAAAAGTGATGCACAATGCAATTGCTCACCACTTGCTGACCAATGCCCAGCCTATCCCCGAGCAGCCGGTTCCCCCCATCCCAGCCAGCCACCCCATATCAATTGTTTAGCATGACGTCAGATGGTATGGAATACCCCTTTGGCCAGTTTGGGTCAGCTGT
This sequence comes from Nettapus auritus, assembly GCA_011076525.1. NCBI lineage: Eukaryota > Metazoa > Chordata > Aves > Anseriformes > Anatidae > Nettapus > Nettapus auritus. The sequence goes on from MU015990.1 coordinate 46,367, forward strand.
CCTGGGTCTGTCCCCTCCCAGTTCCTGATGCACCCCCAGCCTCCTCACTGGCAGGACGGTGTGAGAAGCTGAGAATTCCTTGTCTTAGTGTAAGCACTGCTCTGCAACAATTAAAACATCAGCGTGATATCAACATTATTCTCATCTTAAACCCCAAACACAGCACTTGACCAGCTACTAGGGGGGAAAATTAACTCTATCCTATCCAAGACCAGTACACCATTACTCACACACTCTTCTTTTTCAAGCCCCAGAGTATTGTATCTGTTGTGTAGGGGCACTTCAGGGACAAGGGGGAGACTCCTTCTGCTCCAGGCAGAGACGAGGGTGCAGTCTCCCTGGTCTTGTGAGTCAGTCAAGTTTGTTGATTCAGGGTTGGAAACTAGCTTACCTTCCCCTTGACAGGACTTAAGGCAAGACTGTTGCTCAGCTCACATAAGCCTATACTATTTATCAATCTCTTGCTTGGATTCCTGGATGCTACATTGACTATTGAACTCCTCTTGTAACATGGCATCCTGTTTGAAAAGTTCATCCAGCTGTGCACACTTGCACCCATGACACCCACCTCTGCCTTCAGAGCCTCCTAGGAGGACTCCCAGATTCTGTATTGCCCTGGAACTGAGGGTCTGGGCAGCAATGTCAGTCCTCAGGAGGTCTGTTTTGGTCTAGGTATCTGCCTGGGGAAGTTGTAGCCCCTCTGTTTGGGTTTGAACAGTTGCCGTTGTAAAGATAATTTTCCATGCAATCCATATAACCTAAACCTCTGTTATGGAAGTATTTTTTTGTATACCATGTTCAGTTCACAGAACCACAGAATGTTTCAGGTAGGAAAGGACCTCTGGAAATCATCTGGTTCAACCGTCCTGCTCAAACAGGGATACCTAGAGCAGGTTCCTCTGGACCATGTCCCGATGGCTTTTCAAGATCTCCAGGGAGGGAGACTCCACAACCTCTCTGGGCAACCTGTTCAAGTGCTCAGTCACTTGCATATTAAAGACTAGAAAGAATTCAGTAAAAGTTTTCCACAGAATCACAGAATCACAGAAATTCTAGGTTGGAAGAGACCTTCAAGATCATCGAGTCCAACCTCTGACCTAACACTAACAAATCATCCCCTAAACCATATCCCTAAGCTCTACATCTAAACGTCTTTTAAAGACCTCCAGGGATGGTGACTCAACCACTTCCCTGGGCAACCTATTCCAGTGACTAACAACCCTTTCAGTAAAGACGTTCTTCCTAATATCCAACCTAAACCTCCCCTGGCGCATCTTTAGCCCATTCCCCCTCATCCTGTCACCAGGCACGTGGGAGAACAGACCAACCCCCACCTCGCTACAGCCTCCTTTCAGGTACCTGTAGAGTGCAATAAGGTCGCCCCTGAGCCTCCTCTTCTCCAGGCTAAATAATCCCAGCTCCCTCAGCCGCTCCTCGTAAGACTTGTTCTCCAGACCCTTCACCAGCTTCGTAGCCCTTCTCTGGACTCGCTCAAGCACCTCCATATCCTTCTGGTAGTGAGGGGCCCAAAAGTGAACACAGTACTCGAGGTGCGGCCTCACCAGAGCCGAGTACAGGGGGACAATCACTTCCCTGGACCTGCTGGCCACGCTGTTTCGTATGCAAGCCAGGATGCTGTTGGCCTTCTTGGCCGCCTGAGCACACTGCTGGCTCATATTCAGCCAACTGTCAACTAAAACTCCCAGGTCCTTCTCTGCCAGGCAGCTTTCTATCCACACATCTCCCAGCCTGTAGCTCTGTTTGGGGTTGTTGTGCCCCAGGTGCAGAACCCGGCACTTGGCCTTGTTGAACTTCATACCGTTGGCCTCGGCCCATCGGTCCAGCCTATCCAGATCATCTTGCCTTCCTACCCTCGAGCAGGTCGACACACGCACCTAACTTGGTGTCATCTGCAAACTTACTGAGGGTACACTCAATCCCCTCATCCAGATCATCGATGAAGATGTTAAAGAGGACTGGTCCCAGTACCGAGCCCTGGGGGACTCCACTAGTGACCGGCCTCCAACTGGATTTGATTCCATTCACTAAGACTCTCTGGGCCCGGCCATCCAGCCAGTTCTTAACCCAACGAAGTGTGCGCCAGTCCAAGCCATGAGCAGCCAGTTTCTTGAGGAGAATGCTGTGGGAAAGGGTGTCAAATGCCTTACTGAAGTCAAGGTAGACCACATCCACAGCCTTTCCCTCATCCACTAAGCGTGTCACCTTGTCACAGAAGGAGATCAGGTTCATCAAGCAGGACCTGCCCTTCATAAACCCATGCTGACTAGGCCTGATTGCCTGCTTGCCCTGCAAGTGCCGCATGATGACGCCCAGGATAATCTGCTCCATGAGCTTCCCTGGCACTGATGTTAAACTAACAGGCCTGTAGTTCCCCGGGTCTACCCTCCAGCCCTTCTTGTAGATGGGCGCCACGTTTGCTATCCGCCAGTCAAGTGGGACCTCCCCCGATAGCCAGGACTGCTGATAAATGATGGTAAGCGGCCTGGCCAGCTCCTCTGCCAGTTCTCGCAGTACCCTCGGGTGGATCCCATCCGGCCCCATCAACTTGCATACATCCAACTGCTGTAGCAGGTCGCCAACCATCTCCTCGTGGAGTGTGGGGGCCACATTCTGCTCCCCATCCCCTTCCACCAGCTCAGAGTACTGGGCATCCAGAGAGCAACTGGTTTTGCTGCTAAAGACTGAGGCAAAGAAGGCGTTAAGCACCTCAGCTTTATCCTCATCTCTGGTAACTAAGTTTCCCCCCGCATCCAGTAAAGGGTGGAGATTCTCCTTAGTCCTCCTTTTGGTATTGATGTATTTATAAAAACTTTTTTTGTTGTCTTTAACAGCAGTAGCCAGATTGAGCTCCAGATTAGCTTTGGCCTTTGTAATTTTGTCCCTGCACCGCCTCGCAACATCCTTGTAGTCCCCTTGAGTGGCCCGCCCTCTTTTCCAAAGATTATAAACCCTCTTTTTTCTCCTAAGCTCGAGCCACAACTCTATTCAGCCAGGCCGGTCTTCTTCCGCGCCGGCTCGTCTTTGGGCATGTGGGGACAGACCACTCCTGAGCCATTAGGATTTCTTTCTCGAAGAGCGCCCAGCCTTCCTGGGCTCCTCTGTCCTTCAGAACCACCTCCCAAGGGACTCTGCCAACCAGTGTCCTGAACAGCTCAAAGTCAGCCCTCCGGAAGTCCAAGACAGAGGTTTTACTGGTCCCCTTCCTGACTTTGCCAAGTATCGAGAACTCTACCATTTTGTGGTCACTCTGCCCAAGACAGCCCCTAACCACCACATCTCCCACCAGTCCTTCTCTGTTAGAGAACAGAAGGTCTAGCGGGGCACCTCCTCTGATAGGCTCACCAACCAGCTGTGTCAGAAAGTTATCTTCCACACTCTCCAGAAACCTCCTGGACTGCTTTCTCTGGGCTGTGTTGTGCTTCCAGGATATGTCTGGGAAGTTAAAGTCCCCCACAAGAACAAGCGCTGACGATTTCGCAACCTCTGTCAGCTGTCTGTAGAACTCCTCGTCCACCCCCTCATCCTGGTTTGGCGGTCTATAACAGACCCCCACCAGGATGCTTGCCTTGTTGGCCTCTCCACTGATCCTAACGCATAGCGACTCCATCTTGTCATTGCAAGCCTCAAGTTCAATGACATGAAAACACTCTCTAATATAGAGAGTCACTCCACCACCCCTTCCGTGCTGCCTGTCCCTTCTGAAGAGCCTATAGCCAGACATGGCAGCACTCCAATCATGAGAGTGGTCCCACCACGTTTCTGTGATGGCAACCAGGTCATAGCCTGCCTGCTGCACAATGGCTTCCAGCTCCTCCTGCTTGTTGCCCATGGTGCGTGCATTAGTGTAGATGCACTTCAGCTGAGCCTTTGCCTTCTCCCCCAGCCTAGCCACTGTTCCCCCTGGCACACCTCCAACAGGCTTTGTTTCTTCCCCATCCCCCTTCTTACCTAGTTTAAAGCCCTCTCAATGCGCCCTGCCAGCTCCTGGGCCAGGATCCGTTTTCCCCTTGGGGACAGCTGGGACCTGTCTGCGGCCATCAGGCCGGGTGCCGAGTAAAGCGCCCCGTGGTCAAAAAACCCAAAACCTCTGTGTTGGCACCAGCCTCTAAGCCATGTGTTTATCATGTGGGCTTTGCGTGTCCTCTCTGAATCCCTCCCTGCCACTGTAGGAATGGACGAAAACACCACCTGTACTCCCACTCCATCCACTAACCGTCCCAGCCCCCTGAAGTCCCATTTGATAGCCTTCGGGCTTCTCTCGTCAATGTTATCACTGCCAGCCTGGACTATCAGTAGTGGGTAGTAATCAGAGGGGCGAACCAGGTCGGGAAGCTTTCTGGCAACATCCCTGACCCTGGCCCCAGGGAGGCAGCAGACCTCCCTACGGGTAGGGTCAGGCCGACAGATAGGGCCCTCCGTTCCCCTGAGAAGGGAGTCGCCCACAACGATCACCCTCCTTTCCTTTTTGGTGGGAGAAGTCCTGAGGCGTGGAGCAGACTTCCTCGCCCTAGGCTTCCTGGGTCAACTTCCTTCCACACCCTCATCCACCGCTCCCCCAAGCTCCAGGGCCTCAAACCTGTTGCATAAGGGCACCTGGGAAGGTGGGGCAGGTGTGGGGGGGTGTTTCCTGCATTGTCGAGCAGGGACCTGTTTCCATTCCTCTTGGACTCTTAGGTCGCCTCCCTCTGCCCAACAGTGACCGGGCAGTGGGTCCACCCCCATTTGGGGAGTCTCACTCCGGTGCCTCTCCTTCGGGCCTTGCAGGGAGTTGCTCCACCAGTCTATCTCCCGCTCGCACTCCCTGATGGCCTTCAACCTCTCCACCTCCTCCTTGAGCTCTGCCACCAGGCGGACCAGGTCGTCCACCTGCTCACACCTGACGCACACGGTGTCTCTGCCTCCCTCAGACGGCAGCAGCAGGCTCTGTCACTCCCCGCACCCAGAGACCTGAACTGCCGCATTTTGGAGCGGGCAGTCTGTCTGGGTCCCTACAGACTTTCTGGCGCGAGCTCGCTGCCTAGCAAGGACCATAGCGGCCCAGCTAGTGCTAGACGGCCGTTAGGTGAGGTGTTCTTGTGGGCGGGCGGGATCGCCCTGCCCTCCCTGCTCGCCCTGCCTGCACGAACTGCCGCGCCCCTCCCTGTTTGCCGCGCCCCTCCCTGTTTGCCTGCCCTGTTCGCCGTGCTCCCCAGGGGCTGTTTTTGAGTGGCCGGGGAGGGGGCGCTGCTGGCTCCGCCTACGCCTCGTCAGCGTCCCTCACGAGGGCTGCCGGGTCGTGGCGGCTCCCTCGGCTGCTTCGAGTGGCCTCGATGCCGGGAAAAGAGCCCTGCCTGTCCCAATCCCTTGCTCCGCTGCAGAGCGCGTCTGCCCCAGAGCCGATCGCCTCAGCAAGAGATAGGAAGAGTATGTATATCCCTCCCACACCTATCCGGAGAGATTCTAGTTCAGCTGTTTCATGATCACAGTTATGGCCATGGGCTCTAGCAGTTCTTGTGAGCCCTTTGCATTCTCCGCATTCTCAAAATAAATAAATAAATAAATAAATAAAATGAAGAAAAAAAATAAAAGAGATTTGAAGACTGACCATTCTTATTCTGTCTGTGCAGTTCGACAGTCAGCAAGCATTGGGAGGCAGAACTGGCCGCACTCAAAGGTAATAATGCTAAGCTCACGGCAGCCCTTCTGGAATCTACTGCCAATGTAAAACAATGGAAACAACAGCTTGCTGCATATCAGGAGGAAGCAGAACGTCTTCATAAGCGGGTAAGTCAAGGCAAACAGCCAGGATCCTTGAGATGGAAGCACTGGTGACTGTAATGGCTCATTTTTAAGTAAAACAAGCTTATTCTTGGGGCTTTAGGTAAATCTTTGGGAAATCTTCAGGAAATTAATGATTATTTTAAAGCACACAGGGTTTCTCAGTTAGGGAATTCTTTCTTTTGTAGCAGTTCATTTTCTGCAGAGGGTTTTGTTGCAGGAAGTTATATGAGCTGAGAAACAGGACATACTTGCCAGCTTTCACTCTTCATTTTGTGCCAGCTGCATCATAGCTGTTTCAGGACCTTCTCCATAGCATTATACTTCAATTCCTCTTGCATTTAATCTCATACAAACTTTACATGAGATCTGTAATTTTAAAGAACCCTTTCGTAGTTTCCACATGTACCAAAGACCAGCAGCTTCCTTTCAGCCTTGCACTCAAAGAAAACTGAACATAGAATGAAGCTCATCAGATGCAAATAAAGATCTGTTCCTTCATTCATACAGGAGGGGCAGGATCCTATTCCCTTCACTTTGAATTCTGCAGAAGTAATTTGGCAAATCAGAAATGAGAGCACAATGGGGGCAGAAATGACAGCTCAAATGCTGCTGGATTCTGTACCTGGGAAGTGGCAACCCTGGTTATATGTACAGACTGGGGGATGAGAGGCTGAAGAGCAGCCCCACAGAGAGGGATCTGGGGGGGGGGTTAGTCAACAGCAAGCTGAACATGAGCCAGCAGTGTGCCTTGGCAGCCAGGAGGGCCAACTGTATCCTGGGGTTCATCAAGAACATCATTGCTAGCCGGTCAAGGGAAGTGATTGTCCCACTCTACGCTGGTGCAGCCTCACCTCGAGTACTGTGTGCAGTTTTGGGTGCCACAGTATAAGAAATATATAAAACTATTAGATATAAAACTGTCCCTGTCCAAAGGAGGGCAACAAAGATGGTAAAGAGTCTAAAGGGGAAGATATATAAGGAGCAACTGAAGTCACTTGGTTTGTTCAGCTTGGAGAAGAGGAGACTGAGGGGAGACCTCATTGCGGTATACAACTTCCTCATGAGGGATAGTGGAGAGGCAGGTGCTGATCTCTTCTCTAGGACCCAAGGGAATTGCTTGAGGCTGCGACAAGGGAGGTTCAGTCTGGATATCAGGAACAGGTTCTTCACTGAGAAGGTGGTCGAGCCACCAGGGAAGGTGACCCAGGGAAGTGGTCATGGCACCAAGCCTGCCAGAGTTTAGGAAGCATTTGGACAATGTTCTCAGACACTTGATCTGATTTTTTTTTTTTTTTTTGGTGTGTGTGTGTGGTTCTTTGGGAACCCAGGAGCAGGACTTGATGATCCTTGTGGGTCCCTTCCAACTCGGATATTCTATGATTCAATGATTCTTTGTGTTCAAGGCCAGATCAGATGGGGCCCTGGGGAACCTGATCCAGTGGGTGGAATCATTGCACATGGCAGAGGGTTTGGAACTAGATGATCTTTAGGGTCCTTTCCAAACTAAAGCATTCTATGATTCCATGATTCTATTATTCTATGATATGCTGTATTCTAATACAAAATAAGGTATGGCAACTGCACTTAGATAAACCCTGCAAGTTTCGTAGGGTCCTTTCATGCCTGTGCTGAACCTGTCCCACTGGAGGTTGTTTGTAGTCACAGGAACAAGAATCATGTTGGTTTGAAGAGGAGAAATTCAGCAGGCTACATCTAACCTGGAGGTCTGGAAGAATAGCAAGAATTCCCTTGACTTGAGAAACCTGGAGAAATGTCAGGTTGTTGGGGCATCCAGGCCAGTCACAGTAGGGAGCTTATGCCACGTGCCCAGTTAGGCTCACTTCAGCCTCCAATACAGGTAACTGCTGGGATCCCCCCCAACACCCCATAAAGACAGATGGGTTCTGGCCCTTTATGGCTTGATGGCATTACAGTGATGTGATCAACATCACTGTAATGGATGTGATCAATAAAATAACAGCTACATCTCCACCAACTAGCAAAAAGGAAACACAAACCTTTTTAGGTGTCATGGATTTTTGGAGAATGCACATTCCAAATTACAGTCTGATTGTAAACCCGCTCTATCAAGTAACTCTTAAGAAGAACGATTTCAAATGGGGCCCTGAGAAATGACAAGCCTTTGAAGAAATTAAACAGAAGACAGTTCATGCAGTAGCCCTTGGCCAGTCTGAACAGGACCAGATGTAAAGAATGTGCTCTACACCACAGCCGGGGAGAATGGCCCCACCTGAAGCCTCTAGCAGAAAGAGCCTGGGGAATCTCGATGTCGACCCCTAGGGTTTTGGAGTCGGGGATACAGAGGATATGAGGCCCGCTACACTCCAACCGAAAAGGAAATATTGGCAGCATATGAGGGAGTTCGATCTGCTTCGGAAGTGGTCGGTACTGAAGCACAGCTCCTCCTAGCACCCTGACTGCCGGTACTGGGCTGGATGTTCAAAGGAAGGGTCCCCTCTACACATCATGCAACTGATGCTACATGGAGCAAGTGGGTTGCACTGATTACTCAGCGGGCTCGAATAGGAAACCCCAGTTGCCCAGGAATCTCGCAAGTGATTATGGACTGGCCAGAAGGCAAATACTTTGGGACATCACCAGAGGAGGAAGTGGTTCGTGTTGAAGAAGCCCCACTGTATAACAAGCTACCAGAAGATGAGAAGAGATATGCTCTGTTCACTGATGGGTCCTGTCGTATTGTGGGAAAGCATCGGAGATGGAAGGCTGCTGTATGGAGTCCTACATGACAAGTTACAGAAACTGCTGAAGGAGAAGGTGAATTGAGCCAATTTGCAGAAGTGAAAGCCATCCAGCTGGCTTTAGATATTGCTGAAAGAGAAAAGTGGCCAGTTCTCTATCTCTATACTGTTTCATGGATGGTAGCAAATGCCCTGTGGGGGTGGTTACAACAATGGAAGCAGAACAACTGGCAGCACAGGGGCAAACCCATCTGGGCTGCGGCGTTGTGGCAAGATATTGCTGCCCAAGTAGAGAACCTGATTGTATGCCATGTAGATGCTCACGTGCCCAAGAATTGTGACATTGAAGACCATCAGAACAACTAGCAGGTAGATCAGACTTCTAAGATTGAAGTGGCTCAGATGGATCTGGACTGGCAACATAAGGGTGAATTATTTATAGCCCGATGGGCCCATGACACCTCAGGCCTTCAAGGCAGAGATGCAACATATAGATGGGCTCGTGATTGAGAGGTGGACCTGACCATCGATACTATTGCACAGGTTATTCACAATTGTGAAGCATGTGCCGCAATTAAGCAAGCCAAATGGTCAAAGCCTCTTTGGCAAGTAGGACAATGGCTGAAATATAAATATGGCAGATTGATTACATCACATGGCCTGGCAGATTGATTACATTACACTCCCTCAAACCCGCAACTGCAAGCGCCACTGTGATGGTTTTACTTGGGTGGGCAGCCAAGTTCCACCACAACCGGTCTTACACTCCCCCTCCTCAAAGAGGAGCGAGGAGAAAATACGATGAAAGGGGCTCAAGGGTTGAGAGAAGGACAAGGAGATTGCGCAATAATTATTGTGACGGGCAAAACAGACTCAGCATAGAGAGAAAGTAAGATTTATTGCTTATTACTAACAAGCTAGAGAACTGAGAAACAAAGGAAAGAAACCAAAAGCACCTTCCCCCCCATCCACCCTCTTCCACCTCCTTCCCCCGAGTGGCGCAGGGGAACGGGGGAATGGGGGTTATGGTCAGTCTACAGCACTTCTTCTCTGCCGCTCCTTCTCGGTCACTCTCGTCCCCTGTGCTGTGGGGTCCCACCCACTGGATGCAGTCCTTGCCGAACTGATCCAGTGTGGGCTGTCCACAGGCAGCAGCTCTTCAAGAACTGCTCCATATATGGGTCCGTACCATGGGGTCCATCCCTTTGGAGCAAACTGCTCCAACCTGGGTCCCCCACGGGCAGCAGCTCCTGCCGGGTCACCTGCTCCTGCGTGGTCTCCTCTCCATGGCCTACAGGTCCGGCCCAGATTCTGCTCCGGCAGGGGTCTTCCACAGGCCGCAGTCTCCATCGGGGCACAGGCTCCACCGTGGTCTCCTCCACGGGCTGCAGCGTGGAACCCTGCTCCACCGTGGTACTCCATGGGCTGCAGGGGGACATCCTGCTTCACCATGGTCCTCACCACAGGCCGCAGGGGACTTCTGCTCTGGCGCCTGGAGCACCTCTCCCCCTCCTTCTTCACTGACCTTGGCTCCTGCAAGGCTGTTCCTCACTCCTCTCACCCTCCCAGCTGCTGAGTGGAGCAGCGTTTTTTCCCTGTCTTAAATGTGCTCTCACAGAGGTGCAAAACAACATCGCTTATTGGCTCAGCTCTGGTCAGCAGTGGGGCCCTTACCAAACATGGGGCAGCTTCTAGAGCCTTCTCACAGAAGCCACCCCTATGGCCCCCTGCTACCAAAACCTTGCCACGTAAACCCACTACAACTGGGCCTGTTCCCCCGTTGTCCCACATATGCTGTGTGATTGCAGTCAAGATGACTTGCTCCATAACCTTTCCTGGCACCAAGGCCAGGCTGACAGACCTGTAGTTCCCTGGATCCTCCTTACGACCCTTCTTATAGATGTGCATCACATCAGCAAGTCTCCAGTCATCTGGGACCTCTCTGGTTGACCATGACTGCTGATAGATGGTGGAAAGCAGCTCAGCAATGACACCCACCAGCTCCCTCAGCACCCTTGGGTGTATCTCATCTTGCCCCATGGACTTGTGACAGCCCAGGTGGAGCAGCAGGTCTCTAACTGTTTCCACTTGAATCATGGGGGGTTCTCATCCTAAATCCCAAACACAGCACACTACCAGCTACTAGGAAGAAAATTAACTCTGTCCTAACTGAAACCAAGACACAGTCACCAGGGATTTTGCCTGACTGCCATGATTTTTCAAATATGATGGAGAGTGTCTTGGCAACTACATCAGCCAATTCCCTCGGAACCCTACAATCCATGTCATCAGGGCTCATAGACTTGTAGTTGTTAAGTTGTGGCAGGAGGTCCCAAACTTGCTCTTACAGTGGGAGGGACTCTGCTCCCCCAGCCCCACCTAGAGATTCAGGGACTCGAGTGATGTGGGAAGTCTGACCACTAGTGAAGACCGAGGCACAGAAGTTGCTAAGTACTTCTGCCTTCTCCACATCTCTTGTTACCAGTTCACAGAATCACAGAATCACAGAATTTCTAGGTTGGAAGAGACCTACAAGATCACCGAGTCCAACCTCTAACCTAACGCTAACAAATCTTCCACTAAACCATATCCCTAAGCTCTACATCTAAACGTCTTTTAAAGACCTCCAGGGATGGTGACTCCACCACTTCCCCGGGCAGCCTATTCCAGTGACCAAGAACCCTTTCAGTAAAGACGTTCTTCCTAATATCCAACCAAAACCTCCCCTGGCGCAACTTTAGCCCATTCCCCCTCGTCCTGTCACCAGGCACGTGGGAGAACAGACCAACCCCCACCTCGCTACAGCCTCCTTTCAGGTATCTGTAGAGTGCGATAAGGTCACCCCTGAGTCTCCTCTTCTCCAGGATAAATAGTCCCAGCTCCCTCAGCCGCTCCTCGTAAGACTTGTTCTCCAGAACCTTCACCAGCTTCGTAGCCCTTCTCTGGACTCGCTCAAGCACCTCCATATCCTTCTGGTAGTGAGGGGCCCAAAAGTGAATACAGTACTCGAGGTGCGGCCTCACCAGAGCCGAGTACAGGGGGACAATCACTTCCCTGGATCTGCTGGCCACACTGTTTCTTATGCAAGCCAGGATGCTGTTGGCCTTCTTGGCCGCCTGAGCACACTGCTGGCTCATATTCAGCCGACAGTCAACCAAAACTCCCAGGTCCTTCTCTGCCAGGCAGCTTTCTATCCACACATCTCCCAGCCTGTAGTGCTGCTTCGGGTTGTTGTGCCCCAGGTGCAGGACCCGGCACTTGGCCTTGTTGAACTTCATACCGTTGGCCTCAGCCCATCGGTCCAGCCTATCCAGATCCTCCTGCAGAACCTTCCTACCCTCGAGCAGATCGACACACGCACCTAACTTGGTGTCATCTGCAAAGTTCTCCATCTTCATTTGTCAGATGCGATACACTCTCCTTAGTCTTTCTTTTGTGGCCATTGTACCTGTTGTGAGAAACAGCAGCACAGGCTCAGGCAAGGTTCTCAGTGAAGTAGCATTTTTATTCGCAATTGCAATGGCGGGCATCCTGCAAGCAGAAGCGCAAAGCAAAAGTATATCATAACCTTATATTTCCTATTACCCGACACTTGATTCCTCCCCTCTTTCCTCATTGGCTGAGTACTACAGGTTCACAAACTACTTGACTCTCATTACTATACCATATATGTATATTTTTATTTGACCAACTGTTAATTTCTCCGTTTCCTTTTTTCCTTCTTCTCTCGTGACTAGATGGCCCATGATTTTTTGTTTTGACTGATTTTGCACTGCTCATCTTGTTTTTCTTAGCTATCCTCCTTATTTTGGGACAGCGGGACTGTTGTGGTTGGCTTTCACTTCTGCAAACTGACTCGATTCACCTTCTCCCTCAGTAGCTTCAGCAACTTGTCGTGTAGGACTCCATACAGCAGCTTTCCATCTCCGATGCTTTCCCACAATACGACAGGACCCATCAGTGAACAGAGCATATCTCTTCTCATCTTCTGGTAGCTTGTTGTACAGTGGGGCTTCTTCAGCACGGACCACTTCCTCTTCTGGTGATATCCCAAAGTATTTGCCTTCTGGCCAGTCCATAATCACTTCCAAGATTCCTGGGCGACTGGGGTTTCCTATTCGAGCCCGCTGAGTAATCAGTGCAACCCACTTGCTCCATGTAGCATCAGTTGCATGATGTGTAGTGGGGACCCTTCCTTTGAACATCCAGCCCAGTACTGGCAGTCAGGGTGCCAGGAGGAGCTGTGCTTCAGTACCGATCACTTCTGAAGCAGATCGAACTCCTTCATATGCTGCCAATATTTCCTTTTCGGTTGGAGTGTAGCGGGCCTCAGATCCTCTGTATCCCCGACTCCAGAACCCTAGGGGTCGACCTTGAGTTTCCCCAAGCTCTTTCTGCCAGAGGCTCCAGGTGGGGCCATTCTCCCCGGCTGTGGTGTAGAGCACATTCATTACATCTGGTCCTGTTCGGACTGGCCCAAGGGCTACTGCATGAACTATTTCCTGCTTAATTTGTTCAAAGGCTTGTCGTTGCTCAGGGCCCCATTCAAAATCATTCTTCTTACGGGTTACTTGGTAGAGCGGGTTTACAATCAGACTGTAATTTGGAATGTGCATTCTCCAAAACCCCACGACACCTAGGAAAGTTTGTGTTTCTTTTTTGCTAGTTGGTGGAGACATAGCTGTTATTTTGTTGATCACATCCATTGGGATTTGACGACCTCCATCCTGCCATTTTATTCCTAAAAACTGGATCTCTCGTGCAGGTCCTTTAACTTTGTTTTGTTTTATGGCAAAACCAGCCTTCAGAAGGATTTGGACTATTTTCTTCCCTTTCTCAAAAACTTCCTCTGCTGTATCACCCCACACAATGATGTCATCGATGTACTGCAGATGTTCAGGAGCATCCCCCTGCTCCAGCGCAGACTGGATCAGTCCATGGCAAATGGTAGGGCTGTGTTTCCACCCCTGGGGCAGTCGATTCCAGGTGTACTGGACACCCCTCCAAGTGAAAGCAAACTGTGGCCTGCACTCTGCTGCTAGAGGGATGGAGAAGAATGCATTGGCAATATCAATTTTGGCGTACCACTTGGCTGCCTTTGATTCCAGTTCATACTGGAGTTCTAGCATGTCCGGCACTGCAGCGCTCAGTGGTGGTGTCACTTCGTTCAGGCCACGATAGTCCACTGTTAGTCTCCACTCACCATTAGACTTTCGCACTGGCCATATGGGACTATTAAAAGGTGAATGAGTCTTGCTGATCACTCCTTGGCTCTCCAGCTGACGAATTAACTTATGGATGGGAATCAGGGAGTCTCGATTGGTGCGATATTGTCGCCGGTGCACAGTTGTGGTAGCAATTGGCACTTGCTGTTCTTCGACCCTCAGCAACCCCACCACAGAAGGATCCTCTGAGAGATCAGGCAAGGTGGACAGCTGTTTAGTGCCCTCTGTCTCTAAGGCAGCTATGCCAAAAGCCCACCGGTACCCTTTTGGATCCTTGAAGTACCCTCTCTTGAGGTAGTCTATGCCAAAGATGCATGGAGCCTCTGGGACAGTCACAATGGGATGCTTTTGCCACTCATTCCCAGTTAGACTCACTTCAGCTTCCAATACAGTTAGCTGTTGGGATCCTCCTGTCACTCCAGAGATACAGATGGGTTCTGTCCCTTTATAGGTTGATGGCATTAGAGTACATTGTGCACCGGTGTCTACTAAAGCTTTATACTTCTGTGCATCTGACGTGCCAGGCCATCAAATCCACACAGTCCAATAAACTCGATTATCCCTTTCCTCCCCCTGGCTGGAGGCAGGGTCCCTCTAGTCCTGGTCAGAATCTTCGCTTCGGTATTTAAAGGACTGCCTACTGGAAGTTGGAGCAGCAAACTTTTGAGAGAACTCCTTTTTCCCAGTTGTTTTCTTTTGCAACTGACGTACCCGGGCCTCTAGGGGCGCAGTAGATTTTCCATCCCATTTCCTCATGTCCTCTCCGTGGTCACGTAGGTAAAACCACAGGGTGGCACGGGGTGTGTACCCACCATATCGTCTTCCTTGCGCGGATGAACGCTTACCCCTGATAGCTGAAACACTGGTTTGTACAGGCGGGGAGGAAAATAATCTCTCTTCAAGTTGGTGGACCTTTTCAGAAAGTTTCTCCAAAGTATCCTCTTTTAATTGGTGGATACTGGTTTGTACAGGCGGGGAGGAAAATAATCTCCCTTCAAGTTGGTGGAACTTTTCAGAAAGTTTATCCAAAGTATTCTCTTTTAGTTGATGGACACTTTCAGAAAGTTTCTCCACAGCCGAGACACAGGCCTGTAAGGAAGAGGAGAGACTTTCTTCATACCGCCGGAGTTGTCTAGCCACTTCATACACTGTGGGTTCGTCACGTTCTCTCCAGGTCATTACTGCCAATGAGTTGGCATATGATGATGGTGCACTCCGTACAAACTTCCTCCACGTGGGTCGGGTACACCTGACGTCATCTGGGTCTAAGGATATTTGTTCGTTGTCTAGGTCCTCATAAATCACCTCCCGTACTGCTAATTCCCTCAGGTACTGGATTCCCTTCTCCATAGTGGTCCACTTGCCTGGATGACATACAATTTCTTCCTTGTA
>JAACYP010024054.1:0-12488 GCA_011076525.1 Nettapus auritus
GAAGTTATCATGCTAAAAGAAAAATAATTGCACTAGTAAAAATTATTATAGATATGATGCTGTAGTTCCAAATACAACACACCGGGGATATTTACTTAGGTATTTAAGTCACCAGTTGCATAGGTCTTAAAATATTCTCCACACCCATACATGTGAACCTGTTTAACATACATGTTAAAGTTAGTACTGTCATATGGGTTGCACAAAAGTGTCATTGTAAAAAACTTTTCTTCCCATTCCATCCTTAGATATTTTTGGTGGCTTGGTCCTGGCCAGCAGTGAAACACCTGTATAGCTGCTTGCTCATTCCCTGCCCCAAGTGGGACAGGGGAGAGAATAAGAGCAAAAGTGAGAAAACTCATGGGTAGAGACAGAGACAATTTAATACGTGAAGGAAAGAGATTAAAAAAGCAAGTGATGCAGTGGCAATCTCTCTCAACCTCCCACAAGCAGACCAATGCCCAGCCCATCTCAGAACAATCGCTGCCTTGGAAGACCCCCCACCACCCCCAAACAAGTTTTTATTTGTGAGCATAGCACTATATAATGTGGAATAGGCCTTTGGCCTACATTTACCTAATGTAATTTTACATTATGTCATATTATGATTTTTTTTTAAAACATTCTCCCATTGACAGAGATTTATTATGGACTCATGTTAACTCCTGTTGAAGTTAATAGTTAACTTTTGGGGACTACACCCATGCCGTGACCTAGTCAGCTATAATTCAAGAGTGTCCTATCATTTCTATTGTCAAAAATGCCAAACAGCTGTTCTATTTTTTCACATAATTACTATGGTATTTTATATTTAACATAATGTACTCAATAGGTACAGTAGAGTTTATCTCCTTAAAGTTAATGAGAATCTTCTCATCAGCTTCCCTTGGATCTGGTTTTAAACCCACATCCTTTTATTCATTATTTTCAGTTCATAGTGCATTAATATAACTTGGTCAAACAGGCTCTATCTATTTTTCTATCAATTAATTCAATCCATCTGGCCTTTATTAACATAATACCTCAGCGCATCCCAATATTACATGAATGTTATTTTTTAAATGTTGTGGCCAGAATTCAACTAAGAACAATATCCTGCTTCTACTTTTTTTCTCCTAGGTCAGGAATTTTCAACCAGTTTTACAGGGAGTTGGAAATGTCTGTATCTGTGAAAAGTTTTTTTTTTTTTTTTTTTTTTTTTTTTTTCCCATTTCTGTTTGAGTCATTTTTAGTAAATATACATATACATCTTGACTATATTCCTTCAAGAATATGTTTGTGCTCTCTGTCATGTAGTGACTTCTGACCCTGAGCTTCTGATTTCTTGGAAAACATATGAAATCAGATTGGTATATATTAGTATATATAACATCTTTAGACAAACATGTTAACTCAAGTGGACTGTGTATCCTTAGAAAGAAGAATAAATATCTCAGTATGCTGTGATAAACTGTTTAATAAAATAAAATAATAATGAAACCCTTCTTTTCAGTCCAGGCTGCTATTCTGCCATACATTTTATTGGTCTGAAAGGTAGAATTCTTGGCAGAGAACTTGTCCCATGGGCCACATAAAGGGCACATGGTACAATTCTGTAACTATAAATGACCAGAATAGAGTCCGAAAGGTCTGCTAAATTCAATATCTGATTTATGTTTCATGCCGGGGTTAGGAAGTTTTGAATGTGATCCAGGCAGAACGCTAGGTTCATGCTATAGCTGCAACTATCCAGGTGAGAGAAGGTATATGGAACAGGAATGTCTCCCGGTGATTAATAGATCCAACGCTCTTCTTTTCATGGAAAGACATTTATTTTAAAAATTCTTCAAGTAGTCATATTTGATAGACATTTATATGCATGTGTGCTATGCATTATATTTTAGTTGCATGTGTATTTTTCTTTGGTAACACACTTCTGTGGAATTCATTATAAAAGGGAGGGTAAGGTCAAGTCCAGTGAAAGTGTAATTAATGAAAAAACTATGCAGATAAGAGATAAGGTAGAGTAGAGGTCTTTTTTTTTTTTTTTTTTTTTTTTTTTTTTTTTTTTAACAAACTGTCAGGAGCTATTGCTGGGCTTGGTTAGCAGATTCTTACCTCATTCTTCAACTGCTGCTATTTTCAGAGTGCGTTCTTTACACAGCTTATAGGTACATACAGACATATGCAGAATATACACTTTGTAATATATACAATATCGGCCTTGAACAGTTCTAATTTATAAAAACAGCTGATCAGGAAAAACATACACACACACACACACACACACACACACAAAAAAAAAAAAAAAAAAAGAAAAAAGAAAAAAAATATTTCCTGAAAAATATCTTTGGACCTCACATTACATACAATGCATAGCGTATGTGTACGTATGTGTAGATAGATATAGATATAGAATATATAGATATAGATATAGAATATATAGATATAGATAGATTAGATATAGATATAGATATAGGCAGATGATATAGATGATACAGATAGATATAGATACATGGCTGACCAAACAGTAAAACATCAAGGGGAATACAAAGTTTTCTAGAAAATGCCTTTTTCCTAATTTTAGACAGCTCTGGAGAATTTGCATCTGATCAGATCTGTAGAACTACTTATTTCTCAATACTTTTTAGAAAGAACACTTTTAACCCCTTGAAATATATATTTTTTTTCTAGAGAGAAAAATAGAAGTTTAGAAACAGATAATGGTTATTATAAATGGTCAAAAGGAAAAGTTCTTTTAAATTATTTCTTTTCTAAGGCAGCATAGAAGTGTGAAGCATGCATAAGCTAATAAAGTTTTTTTTTTTCTTTTTTAATATAAATAATTATATAAAAACCTACTAAATGTACAATTCTTTAATTTTCTGAAAATTCCTGTAGACAGAAGAATAAGAGGTTGCAGAATAACATATTTCTCAGTGCTTTGACTAAAGAATAATTATTTAAATATATAAAATTGTAATAACGTTGACAAATAATGAGCTGTTTGAAAAGCAGGAAAAAACACTTCAACACTTTTTCCTTGAGAAATTGTTTTGGATGGAAATTTTCCAGCATGATATTCTGAAAAATGACATTTTATTGGTAGCCACTCCAAAATGATTACACACTGCTGATCATTTTACTTTTAAGATGGTGTTTATTCATGTATTTTAGCAACACATTTTATTATTCTTCTCTTCTTTGCCTGTACTAGAACGTGTAAGGAACGAGTGGGTAAGGAATTGGCTATATGGACTCACTCAAAAGAGTTGCAGTCAATGGCTCAATGTCCAGGTGGAGTTCAATAAGGAATGGTGTTCCTCAGGGTCCAGTATGGGCGCTGTTTAACATTTTTGTTGGTGGCATGGACAGTGGGATCAAGTGCACCCTCAGCCAGTTTACAGTTGACACCAAGCTGTGTGGTCCAGTCAACATGCTGGAGAGAAGGGATCCCATCCAGAGGGACCTGGATAGGCCTGAGAGGTGGGACTATGCAAAACTCATGAGGTTCAACAAGGTCCTGCCTCAGGATCCAGGCAATCCAAACACAAATACAGGCTGGGAGGAGGATGGATTGAGAGCATCCCTGAGGAGAAAGACCTGGGGGTGTTGGTTGATGGGAACCTTCACATGAGATTGCAATGTGCACTTGTCCAGAAAGCCAGCCATATCCTGGAATGCATCAAAAGCAGTGTGTCCAGCAGGTCGAGGGAGGTGTTTCTCCCCCTTTGCTCTGCTCTTGTGAGACCCCACCTGGATTGTTACATTCAGCTCTGGGGTCCCCAGCACAAAAAGGACATGGACCTACTAGAGCAAGTCCAGAGGAGGGCCACAGAGATGACCAGAGGGCTAAAACACCTATCCTGTGAAGACAGGCTGAAGGAGATGGGGTTGTTCAGCATGAAGAAAAGGATTTAGGGAGACCTTATATCAGCCTTACAGTACCTATGCAAGCCTACAGGAAAGCTGGGGAGGGACCCTTTATCAGGGAGTATAAGTGCTAGGACAAGGAGCAATGGTTTTAAACTAAAAGGATATATTTAGATTAGGTATTTGAAAGAAATTCTCTGTGGGTGTCAAGGGACTGGCACAGGTTGCCCAGAGAAGCTGTGGGTGCCCCATCCCTGGAGGTGTTCAAGGCCAGGTTGGCCCTGGGCACCCTGATGTATTGGGTGGCATCCCTGCCCATGGTAGGGGGGTTGGAACTAGATGATCTTTAAGGATCCTTCCAACCCAAGCCATTCTATGATTCTATTATTCTATGTTTTAGTTAGTTTGTTTGTTTGATATATATATATATATGTGTGATAAATAACAATTGATTTATTCCAATTAAAGTTAATTTTTTTGAATAGAGGCAAGCAAACAGTGCTGGGTGGGCTGGGAGTCTGCTCCACCAAGACGCACACCATACAGTTCCCATCCCTGGTTTATATCTCTTCTACTAATGCATATTCATAGTGGGTGTGTCCTCTGAGCAGGTCCTCTTCATCTTCTTTTTGAGTCTTCTCGACCCCAGCCCCCATGCAGGCTCTCCCCACAGACTTCTGCTTAACACTGCACAGCCAGCAACAAAACTGGTCTTCTCGACCCCAGTCCCCACACAGGCTCCCCACACAGAATGTTTAAAAGTGCTAATGGTCCAGCGACAAAACTGGTGGAGTCCGGTCCTGTCAGATGTCCATTGCAGAACACAATATATTAACTACCGAACACAAAAACTATATACATACATTAACCATCTTTCTTAGTCTTTCGGTTATACAAGGATGTGTAAAACAGAAGGTCACATTTTATCATGCGGCCCTAGCATTGCTCCACATTGACATGAATCAGATGAACACATTTCACATATATATTATATTTTCCTCCAATCATTTCAGTGGAGACTTACTAGTTTAGAATGTCAATGGTCAGTGAACCATTCTCATGTTGACACTTTGCCTTAGGAGACTAACAACCGGAGGGTTAATTAACTTTGGCAGACATTTGTGTGCTTCCTTTTTTTTTTTTTTTTTTTTTTTTTTAAGCAGTGATGAAGAACTAAGATAATACTATTCAAATTTTGGTAATAAACATACTTAATGGAGTTTTAAATAGTATTTAAATTATGTCTAAGTAGATCTCTGAATTCATTTAGCAACCAAATCACTACTAATGCTTTAGATAAAAAGACTGCTGTATTGGGTAATGATCTTTGAAAGGAAAGTAATATGGGTCAATAGCAAATTCTCTATCACATTAGTTAACAATTTATCTTTTATCTTAAACATTTTGAGGGTGGATTGTTTATTGTGTTCTTTCTTTGCCCAGAAATAGAAGTTGCAGGTAAAAAAAATACAGTGTAGACTTCACAGCAAGGAACTTTGTATTGCTACTTATGATTCTAGCAGGAAAAACAAAAACAAAAAACAAACAAAGAAAAAAAAAATGAAACAACTTCCTGATAAGAGACTCCACGGCCGCCCAGCGCTGTTTTGCTTGCTGATTGCTTACTCAATAAACTCGATACTAAATTTCATAATGCCTCCTATAAATTATTTGGGGGAGAAACTTATAACAAACAACAACAACAAAAGACAAACAAACAAAAAACATGCACAGTTCTTTTCAGGCATCTCATTTCCTTAAATGATTCACTAGAAAAAATAAACTAATAATAATAATATTGTGGATGGACTCATGAAGCTAGGGATGGCATTAACACTTGCTCTGTGTAAATGTTTCTGTAAGGAACACAAGATATTTTGTCTGGGTATTGGGCAATCACAAATTATTTATGTATTTATTGTGTGCCTTCCAGAATAATAGCAGAAATGAAAGTTCAGAAAATTGACCATAGATAATTTATTAAGATAGGAACACGTGAAGCTTTTTTACCAGTTTCATCCATCCGTCTAGATAATTGGCTAGATGTATTCAACTAGCTTTATCTATCTGGAAATTAGTTATCCAAAACTTCAACTAATGCTAGCTATTTAAAACAGCTATTTAAATCTAAATCAGAGGTAGATGATGTGGTTTGTCTGTATAGTCAGTAGAAATCTAGCCAACACTCATGTATGTATGTATGTAAGAGTATGTCACACTAAGCCAGAAACACAAGCTTGGTTAGATATATTCTAAACTAAACTGTTAGCAGGTAGAGATTTATCTCTAGTGAGTTTAAAGGAAAGCTTGAGGACTGCTTTAAACTTGATGCCTGATTTCTGTGCGAAGATTAATTCCACAGCAGGGGGTGTCTGTTTACACAACATACAGAAACATCACACTAGTTCCATTGTAAATACTAAAAAAGACAGAAAACAAATTAGCTGGTAAGCTAGAGAAGAGAATATACTAATTAGCACATGGTTCAGTATAAACCTAAATGACAGATAGAGTAACAAAAAAACCTTTTTTGCTTAAATAGCAAAAAAATTACAACATCATCACCATTACAACAGATTCAGAGAAGATACTAATGATTAACCTTTCTAAATGTTCCTTTGTTCAGCTTTGTATCACTTTGTTAGACTGCTATTTTAAAAAATCCAGAAAGAGCACTCTCCGTTATTGTTAGAAAAGTGTATATATTTAGTTGGCTCTCTTTTTGTACCATACAGCCTTCATAATTGCATCTTCAAACATGGTAACTATGGTTGCAAACAGCAGGTTAAACATTTCAGTCATGACCTTTACTTGTTATCTTCTGCTAAATTTGTTGCATGACCAGGAAATTTCTGTGTATGCTTTTTCTGCCTTTTACTTTCCTCACCCTCACACCCCTGCATCCTGTCTGCCAGAAAGGAGGAACAATAAAATGCCTTTACACAACTGCATGTATGGTCATTTGCATTGCCTCCTTTTCCCTACTCTCCTTTATATACAAACACTTAAATAGGCTTTTGTTCACCTCAATTAGTTACCATACTAAGAAACTCACCATGAAAAGATCAGTTCTACATTTGTGTTTACATTTACTGTGAAAAACAATGTAGGCTGATAATGTTCTCCGGATTATACTTTCCGTCATCATGTCATTTGATATTTAGAAAGGGATAGATATCTATGTGGTGGTGTGTATTAAGGGAAGTTATTATGAATATAACACAGGCAAAACATTAAAAAAGTACAAAAGCACAAGCAGCAGAACATGTCTGTAAAGCAGCAGTGAGTCCTAATGTAATAAGATAAAGAAGTTTAGAAGAGCTGTGAAGGGATTTGCTGATGGAAGTGTAACATTCTTAGTGGCCAGGTGAGAGCACTGCAATCTACAGCAGTCCCCAAGCATATAGGTGTGAACTGAATTGCAGCAGGATGAGGTGAAGTATGCTGTTGGCATCAGAACTTCAGTGTGAAGTGCTAAGCAAATGGGCAAACATTGTCAACAAATATGAGCAAAATAAACCTGAGTGGTAGAGGACGTGCTCCCATGCCCCAGGTGAAGGGATGAAGGGAGCAATTTAACTTTTTCTTTCTTTTTTTTTTTTTTTATTCATATATTTTTTCTGTTTTGTATCACAAAGGGTATATGTTACTAAAGTAAGAAAACTGCAGAAGCCATGGCCAAAGAAGAGAAAAGGCTGTATCTGAAGTTTGTGTGGACACAGGACAGAAAGTGAATTTTTAAGAGGTAACAAAATTCACACTGAAAACCCAGAGGAAGAACACTATCTGATTATGCTTGCAAACTGCTAACAGTGATGATTCTTGAGAACACAACCTGAAACAGCAAGAAGATGTCACAACAAACATTCCCCAGTGTGCTGAGTCTCCTCTTTGCTGTCTGCAATTGGTGTCAGGAACGTGCTGAAAATCAAACAGTGATCAGTGACGCTAAAGCTGTTTTTGGCTGGAATGCTTGGATGTTTATAACTTATGCATATTTTTAAAAATGTGGTCAAAACATGATGCACAGCAGTACAGCTCAGCCACATGTGAGTGGTCATGAAGTTGGAAATATGGATGCTTTGTTGTATCCTTTGCAAAGCAATTTTACTCTGCTGCTTTTGTTGTTAGTCCTACCAGCTCACATACTCTTGCTGCAGGCCATCACTTTTGTCCTGTAGTTTCAGAGATGGTAGGTAAAATCCTACTCTGCTGAAAGCAGGACCTTTGATTTCTGTGGCTTTGTCTAAATTGGTTGACCAAGGAATACTTCTCTGTGCCAAGCGGAGCTGCATGCTGAACATTTGTTCCAGTAAGGGCACACCAGGACTCGTACCAGACCTTCCTTTTTTTTTTTTTTTTTTTTAATAAATTCTACTTGTGGGGGCCAGGAAGGAGCCACTGCACTCTCTGGCCAGGACTGATTCTCTGCTTGGTCTGGATGTGATCAACAGGGTTAAAATTTTGCCATGGGATTAAATCTTCTCACTGCAGTCTTGTGTCTGTCTCCAATGTGCATGCACATACATACTTGTTTTGTCTGAATATTTCATCTGTAATTTCTTAGTCTCTTTTTAATTCACATACAGAAAATAAGTTTTCTATTAAAAAAAAAAAAAAAAAAAAAAAAAAAGTCCATAAGCTGGACTTTTTTCTTCTCCTAGGAGAAGAAAGTGAAAAACTGAAACAAAATGGCATTTAATGGCACCAGAACCTCACTTACCCCTAAGATGATGCATTGCCACTTCTTTTACATCTGGGTCAATGTAGATGTAAACTTCTTTTACATCTGGATCTTCTTTGATCAGATACATGACATGCTCACTGCATATTGTTTCAACAGACCCACACTGTACCTAAAAAGCAAGAATAGACCAGAATATAAAGATAGATAGATAAACTGGAGGATATTTTCAGACTTAAAAGTCTGAAGAGGAAATGAGAAAAGTCAGAAGTGTGCTTGTGAAATGTTGTAAAGACAGTGATGTAAACACATTTTTCACATCTTTTACAAGGTGCAAGACTGAAAAGTATAGGAGTATATTATAGCTATAATGCTTTGGCCCAGCAGAGGCAGCCCAGATTTTGGTTTTCCAGGGTAAGAGGCCCATAAAAAACAAGCTTCAGAATCAGAAAAAGGAATGGTCACATATTAGAGGAGTGAGAAAACATGCATGCTTAGATCCACCTGGAAAAGATTGAAAATGCTGTCCCTGCCATATAAAGTTAGGTACTCAGTCTGTTTTCAAAAAGGACAGAGGGAGTTAAGAAATACTTTGTTAGTACAAGAGTTGTAAAAGATTCTAAAAATTTTATTCTAACAGTGAATAAATCATTTTTTGTGCATTATATTCCATGATGATCACTATTTGTTATTGTTGTTTCCACTCAGGAAAGCTAAATGTAATGGAACGGATTCCTCCAGATGCGTTTGGCTTGCTTGAATTGTTGGACAGGTCTGAAAAGAAACTGGAAGCTGGCTGCTGTTGTCCATTCAAGATTTCCCCTGAGGTGAGAAGAAAGAAAAACCTTGGAAAAGACAACATAGTTGCTTTTTCAGCTCTTACACTTCCATGTCAATTTAACCATTATATTAGGAGTAACAAAAGACTTTCCTGCTCTCACTTGCAGCATAATGAGGGCACCTACAGTTTAAGAGCTAAGGAGTCAGTTCATGAAGACTCAGCAGGTTCCTTAACAGATTTCTTTAATCAGTCATTATCTCATGAGGATCAAACATTATATTAAATGCAAAAAGGTAGAACTGAAAGATTAAATTAGGACATGTACAAAGCAATGGGGAAAATAAGAATTATTTTGATCCTGAGCATCTCTGAGATTATATGGTTTTACTTTAATAAAAGCAGGATATTTGTGAAATCAAATAGAGTACATGCATTTAAAATAGGGAGTTTTATATAAAGTTGATCCATACTGCATGAGAACTAAGGAAAAAAAATGAAGTTGACCACTGCCAGAGTTGCGGCAGTCACCATTAATGTCCTTTAAAAAATGTCTTTGTAGATTTTTATACAATGATATCAGACTAGAGATAGAATTAGCATTAAATATGGATACAACAGAAATGAGACCTGCATCAACTCCCCAGATATCTTGTCTACCTCTTATTTGAATGTGTTTTCCTTTATATAGGAAAAAAAAAATAATTAAAAAAATCTTACCGTATCACACTGCAGTCCTTTAATAATGTTATTATATATTTTAAAGAAAATTAAAATGCATTTATGTCAAATTAAGTCAGTTTTCAAAAACTTAGGCAAATATGTTTTTCTTGAAAGACAGATTGTAGGGATTTGAACATACTGCTAAGTTTCTTTGTGAAGGAAAATATGTATTGCTGCAGTATAGGATTTCAGTATTTTCATTGTAAAAGAAAGAGCCCCTCTTAATTATGTTGTTTTCAATGACCAAAAACCGAACAAGAGAACACATATCTAGGAGTTGATCTGAGCCCAAGAATGCAATTGATTTCCATTCATCTGTTTAAGTACTTAGTAAAAATGTGATAAATAACTGCCTATGAATTGTATCTATAAATGTTTATAGATCAATATACCTTATTTGAGACTGCCTTAGTTTAAAATGTTAAGGATTTTGGGGAGGTATTTATGTTTTTTTAATTGTACATTTTTATGAAAAAAAAAAAGAAAACTCCAACTTATCATAACTATGTCTGAGTAGAAAATAATATGGTAGAAGCAAAGGTTGGTGATTCATAATGGACAATAAAATTTTAAAGCCAGGCATTGTCAAATTGTCATTGTGTTTCAGAAAAATTTCCTCTGGAGTTATGTCAAAAATATAGACATTGAGGAGATGATAGGGAAAGTTATCAGTACCTTTTCTTTTTTTTTTGCATTTCCAGCATAGTTTTTACAGAAGTGCTCAGCTATTACAGACAGGGAAAGAGGTGAGCTCTCTTTTGTGTCAGGGGAAGAGGAATTTTGCAAGCATTTAAATTGAATTTTTAATAAAAGATTTGGTGGGAATGGCATGTCATTTCCCTCTGGAGGAAATAAAAGTACTCTTGTTTGGTTTGGGTTTCCAGTGCTCTGATTTTCTTTCACATACTACTAATTAGGCTTTCACAGATCCAGAAGGTTAGAGTTTCACTGCAGTGTGAGTGCAGATGAATACTTTAGCAAGTCATTGTCGATGAAGTCATGCAATGCAAGCTTCTTTTTGATATGATGATACATCAAGTAAGTGATCATATCCTGCTCAGATTTTAATTTCAAAAATATTTTTTACTTTTTAAGAGTAAAAACAACAGTCCTCAATTGATTCTAATTCACTGTTTCATTAATTATTTGAACCAGAGGTGCTCCCTCAAAATTACTGTTTAGAATCAAAGGACAGAAAAATAAGTTCTTTCTACCACTGTTTATCAGGCAAATGAAAACTGTAAATGCCCAGTGGCATACCAGCTCTGTTCCTGTGTGCACCTCAGGTAGTGAATAAGCAAGAGGTGGACCACACAAGCCTTTCAAGGCTTGAGCTGAGTGATTGCCAGTGCCTTATAAAGCTTAATATAATATGTCTCCTTTGATAATCAGAACTCAGTTAAAAATATGTGCCAGTCTGGTGAGAAATGAATAAAGCTGACGCAAAACCTATTTCAAGTGGGTATATCCAATACTAAATGTCACATTTTACTGGTTGACACACATTTATCACTTCATTTCACAGTACAGTAAACAACTCATAAGTCACTGGCTAATTTGATTGACAGTAGCCTTGGGCATTCTTCAGCAATCATGTAGTATACTGTACCAAGTCAGACTTTTAGGGTAATTGACTTCAACAATATGAAAAAAAAAAATCCTATAGTCTGTTCAAAATGAAAGGAAAAGGGGAAATCAAAAATGAGAGAACAATAAATTATAGAAATTTCTCATTTGAGTAAGTAACAGCTTTAACAGCTTTCTCTAAGTACTGAGTACACTCAACTGAACATCTGCTTTCCAGCTGTGTATATTGATATATTACCAGAGTTTTATTCTCTCCTACTTTAAATATATCCATAAGTTTTTCAGGGCTCCACTACCTGACTTTCTGACAATGCCTTGATTGTGAAAGATATAAAAATGTCAAAAATTCTGTAGGCCATTTTATGCCCACGATATTATTTTTCAATCGAATCCAAAGACAGATGTCTATGAACAATTAAACCATTCTCCAATCACACCTTGTTCCAGCTGGGATCATAGAATTAAAAGGAAATAAGCCATCATGATTCACTTATTGCTGGAGTACCTAGTGTTTCCTGTACTGCTGATAGATTCTTATTAAACAATTCTGTCAATGGAAAATGAATACTGTCCGCTGCTTGAACTTCTAAAGTTAGTTCTTTGATATTAAATTTGATTTTCTTCTCTTATAATAATTCATACACTTAGTGACAGGCTTCAGCAATTCCCATTAGTAAGAGATTGTTATCTAAAGCTTACTAAATCCCACATCAGGTCTCAGGGAGTTTAGCTATAAAGCAGAACACTGAAAAAGATCTGTAGTGAAAAGGGAAACTTATAATATATATATGTACATATACATATAGATATATATATGTATATCTAAGTGTCTCTTCTATTAAAAAAAAAAAAAAAAAAAAAAAA